>VZTF01001716.1:7031041-7259417 GCA_013397755.1 Cnemophilus loriae
AAAAAAAAAAAAGACATAATATCCCTCATACTCCAAAAAGCTGCCAACCTCATCTTGTAGAAGTGTGTCTCTCCTATATTCCATATGTATCTCCGTTATGGGTAATTTTTCTTCCCCCCGTGGGCAAGGACCATGTCTGTATGTAAGACTAGACTCTGAGCCTGTGTTGTTCTATCAGCATCAGCAGAGGCTATGCTGGTTTACTGCTGCTCCTGATTTGGCCCCATACTCTGGCTTTTTATTAACTGATTGTTGGGTTGTTGTTTTGGTTTTGTGGTTTTTTTGGGGGCAGGGGTTTGTTTTTTTGTTTTCGGTTGTTTTTTAACAGTCACAGAATAGTAAATGATAATAATAGATTGCTGCATGGATGGGTGTATCAGCATATGTCTGTAGGGGGATGTGAGAGACTAACCGTGGGATGACCTCCCTGACATTCTCCAAAGCCTTTTTTGTTTTCCCAGGCTTTTTAGGAGGGCGTTTGTCTGAGGGGGGGATTCATTAGGTATGCTGGAGAAGAGATTTCTTATGTTTGCTTGCAGATCTTTATAGCCTGCATGGAGTAGGATGCACAGTTCCCATAAATATGTGATAATGATCATTTGGAGTGTGAATGTTAATTTGTGTAATGGGTTCCCAAAATATGGGCCATGTGCCTGCTGAGTATGTCTTATTTTAAAATAAATGTGCATACATAATGCACACACAGACACATGCTGCCTGCATATGCATCCATAATTTAAAATCTAAAATTATAATTTGTTTTTGAAGGAGACAAAGCAGTAGCTCCCGCAGTACACCCGCAACCGTTGAGCGGGAACCCAGCCGTCAGGACGGTTTTGTGAGCCCTGCTGGAGATCACAGTCCCACACGGACAGCTGCAGCTACAAAGCACCCCAGTGACCTAGATTCAGCTCTAGATTACTGTGTGCTTTGGCCTCTGCCTCCCATCACTGCACCAGGAGTCTGATTTTGTTGCACAAGCTAACTTGCTTACTGCTCTGACCCATTTTACCATAGCAACCTGGTTTGCTGTACCAGAGGCTAGAAAAAGCACACAGGCGACTTTTTCAGGATTCCAAGATTAAGTTCACCCTCTGCTCTTTTTTTTTTCCTTCCCTGCTCTCCTTTCCTCCCAAGAATGTGCTTAGCAGACATGACGAAGAAGAACTAATGCTTTCCAACAGCACTGGAAGCCAGGAAAAGATTTAGGCGAGGTATTACTTATGTACTTCTAATACGTTGCTTATCCTGATGAATGTTTTTTACTTATTTTGCTTTCCTTGGCAAAATTAACCAGATGCTTCCCTTGCCCCAAATGTCTCATTCCTGATTTTCCCTCATTTATCCCCAACCCTTTCTAACAATATCCAGCCCTTTTTGATTTCATAAGTATATTTCATTTTCTCCTATTATTTTTATTTTTTGATAACATGGGAATAAGTGCAATCAGATGTGCAGGACTAAAGCTGCTCTCACTACAGTATCCTAGGTGTTGTCCATGCATTTGTATGTTTACATGGATCTATGTGTCAGAAACAGGAGGAGGTGGTTTAAAGGCAGCACTTCTCAGACATTAATTTAGTTTTTTACAGATGTGATAATCTGGGATGCATCAGGCACAGCATTGCCAGCCGGGCAAGGGGGGGATTGTCCAACTCTTCTCTGCACTGGGGAGGCCTCAGTTGAGTCCTGGAGGCAGTTTTGGCTGCCACAATATAAAAAACATATAAAGCTGTTAGAAAGTGTCCAAGGCAGGGCTACAAGGATGGTGAGGGGCCTTGAGGGGAGGCAGGATGAGGAGCAGCTGAGGTCGCTTGGTCTGTTCAGCCTGGAGACTGAGGGGATGCCTCATTGCACTTACAATTTCCTCGTGAGGGGAAGAGGAACGGCAGACACTGATCTCTGTGGTGACCAGTGACAGGACCTGAAGTTGTGCCAGGGGAGGTTTAGGTTGGATATTAGAAAAAGGTTGTTCACCCAGAGGGTGGTTGGGCACTGGAACAGGCTCCCCAGGGACATAGTCACAGCATCAACCTGACAGAGTTCAAGAAGCATTTAGACAATGCTTTCAGGCACATGGTGTGACTCTTGCGGATGTCCTCCACTGAACTTGATGATCCTGGTGGGTCTCTACCAACTCAGAATACTCTGTGATTCTGATTATGTCTGACAAAAAAAAAGAAAAAGATGACCCACAACACTATGTATATTGGTGGTGAGATTTGAGAAAATCAGATGATGATGATTTTTAAATATTTTGTCCTTTGTTTTAATGTTGTTGAGGTAACACTTTATGTTTGCTAATCTTGGCAATGTGCACATAGATATAGGAGTATGCAAAAAATATGCAAAATCACAAGAAAGTCAAAAGGAGACAAGTGTTACGAAAGAAACTGGTTTTCCTCTCCATGTTTCACATATTTCTGAGATGCTTTTGAAGCACCTGACCATTTTTGCTAGCCAGCCAGAGGAACTTTGCTCAACACCTCCCAAATCCATCTGTGACTGTTCCTGCCCTCATAGGTACTGGGAATGGTTCAGCCAGGCTTCCAGGCTGACAGGCATCAGAAATACATTTCGTTTTGCAAAATAATTTGGGAATCTGTTTTGAAAATCACACGGAGAGTCCCAGATATTCACAAATCACAAAATTCTTGAGTTTGTTTTTGGCAGTACTGCTCTGGGTGAGTGTTTGATTTAGGTTTCTTTCTGCTGTAGACACATAACTCCTGGTTGTGTTTTCTCATTTATTTTTAGCTTCAAAAAACTGTTAAGTGTCTTCATCTTTTGCTAATCAACACCAGTATTGTAAAAGGCTCAAGCTCCATGTCTCTCCCAGCTGGCTAGTAAAACAAGACACGAAAGAGGTACTACGTAAGACTCTCGAAAAACAGTGCAAGGTGCCAAAGTGGTTCTGATGAAATGGAAAAATACATCTCTCAACATTCCTCCTTCAGAAGAACTGTCCTAATCTCCAGGTACGTAGATATTTGAGCTGTTTGAGCTGAGCACTCTTTCAAACATTTCGGTTCTCATACAATGGGAAAGATTCTGAGACAGCTGATGGCCAATGGCTTGAACTGCCTCTGGCAAGAAGCTGGTAACCAGTGATCCTTCTAATCCCACACATAAGAAACATCACCAAGGACATGGTTAGAAGAGCAAATCAGCACAGACTAACGGATATTGTGCATTTGTGAGGTCTTAGATATGCCACGAGCACTGCTTGTGCACATGCCTTCACTCCACAGTGAGTGGGAAGCTGTCCACCAGCCCTGCCCATATAGTTCTCCTTGCCAGCATGTTGTAGCACCATAACTGGGCTTACCTCAGAGTCATGTATTGTACCATATCCTCAGTAGGGGACAGATATATTCTGTGTAAATGCATTTCCTAAGAAGTTTCAAATTGTAAGTGCAAGATTGTATGTGAACAAACCACTCTGGAGAGGGGAGAGGGGCAAAGAGGAATGAATCAAGGTCTATTACATTCAGAAAGTTTCAGACTCCCTGTCAAAAGATTTTTAGTAAGTCACATCACTGGTGTCTTTTAACCCTGCAAAAACATCCAAGCACCTCAGACCTTCTACCTTATCAACAACCCCTCCTCAAAGAAAATAAAAAATTAAGTTGAAAAAAACCCTTAATAGCTACTACTTACTCACCTCAGCATCTGGGTATTTGACATGATTTCCTCTCACTTGCACTGAAAGTCACCTACTAGTCCATATGCAGAGGTTGTTGATCTGGCTTTCGATGCAGACAGGTCTGACAGCTGCCAGGGCCAGCAGACTGCTCTTGGTGGGCAGCACTCCTACCACTTTTGCCTAGAATGGCTGTACACCTTCCTTCTCTCCCACGTCCTTTGACAGATCTAACTGTGACTAGCCTTGCCACAATAGTGCAGTGCTTAGTTTTGAGGCGAGTAAATGTCTATCTTCCTATATTAGTGGAAAAAAACCTTGAAATTCTCTGAACTAAATCAAATTAATGAAGTCAAATTGCAGCAGAGTTTCAAAATAAACGGAAAAGATGCTGTGTTGACAGTCATTGTTGTATTCATGGTACTGTAATTCTAACTTTTCCTTTGTCCTCCAGGCTGGCCTAACCTGCATAGTGAACATGGAAGTCAACAAGGAAGCAATTATTATGCACAAGGCATGAGAACTTCAAAGACAAAATTACCCATTCTCAAAGGTTTCAGAGACCAAAAAACCCATAGATTTCCTGATGAATTCTGTCTTCTAAGCATTGGTACTAAGCATCATTTTCTGGACTTCCTGAAGAATTTAAAAACTGTTATGTGTAAAGGGAGAGAGATTCACTCTCACATGTCCACTGCTATATGCCCTTCAGTTATTTCATAGACTGCGTGGGACTCATTAACTTGTCTTGTGGATGGACTCACCTTAGTGAACTGATCATTTCTTATTGCTTCCTGAGGCTCTAATGTTCTTGATCATGGGGACTATTAGACTGCTTGCAAGATAAAGAACCATCAAAGGTGCAATTTGCTAAATGTGGGGTTTAAAGAAAGAAATGGTATGCAGCCTGAGCAAAATTACAGTGGTCCTTGGCACTGTAGGCTTTGTCACTGCGCAGAACCTTGAAAACAAGCCAAAAATTAGATTTTTCCACGCCTAAGTGTTGTCTTTTCTGTCATTTCTCATGAAACACAGTTACCAACTGACCAAAGGGATATTCCAGACCGTATGACATCATTCTTCATGTATAAAGTAGCAGGAAGAAGGAAGAAGGGAGGAATATTTGAAGTGATAGTGTTTGTCTTCCCAAGTCACTGTTATTCATGATGGGGCCCTGCCCTCCTGGAGATGGCTGAACATCTGCCCATGGGAAGCAGTGAATTAATTCCTTGGTTTGCTTTGCTTGTGTGTGCAACTTTTGCTTTCCCTAGTAAACTGCCTTCATCTCAACCCATAAGTTCTCTACCTTTTACCCTTCTGATTCCGTACCCAATCCTGCTGGGAGGGAATGAGTGAGCGCCTGTGTGGGGCTTTGCTGCTGCCTGGGGTGAAACAATGACAATCATAAACTGCAGATGCTGTTTTACAGATCCTAGTTTTAGTGTTCTCACACACCACAGACAACAACTGTGTTCTCCAGTACACATCACCTTTGATCTGGCACAGTCTTTTAAATAAACTTCTCCATTCCTACTCATCATTCCAACTCGTCTTCAGAAGCCATTATGTTTAACTTACTATTTTGCATGCTACCAAAGTACCTAGAGGTTCCAGCTAAGGTTCAAGAATATACAAATGAAGTTTTCCATGTCTCTGTCATATATTCATATATTGGTGAAAGATAGGCTGTTCTTCTGCTTTTTTTTTTTTTTTTTTTTTTTTTTTTTTTTTTTTTTTTTTTTTTTTTTTTTTTTAATGCATAGCTACAGATAAGTAAATAATAGCTAGAAACAGAATGGAAACAGTTTTGTTGGCTAGAAAAAATCAGAAAGTACTAGAGAGCTGTGGAAAGATGGAAATATGTAAAGGAGAGTATAGCAAGCAGAAGTAATGAAGCTGGCACAAGAGAACTTGCAAGAGAGGTGGGAGGGGATGGAAATACAGGTCTCAAGAGCATGGGTAGGAAGTTCCTCAGCTGGGAATAGTGAAGCCAGATTTGGAAAACAGTGCTAGTGTCCAGTGTTTATGAAGACATGCAGCTGCTTCTGCTTTGGATGAGCCTTTTCTGCAGCTGCTGGCTCTGCTTAGGAATGTCCTCTGCCTCTGGGGCCATATGATATGCATCAGTGTTGGGAAGAGATAGAGCTCTAGCAAGCCTTTAACTCCGTCCTAAACTGTGCTGTCATACAGGATGAAGAGAAACATTTTGTGTTTGAATAATAATTTAAACTACGTATTTTTATATTTGTTTAATTAATTAAGGATTCCTTGGTTGGTTTTATTTTATTGATGTCTACTCACTTTTCCAAAAATCTTTTCACAGTAGGTAGGACTGTAAACAGGTACATTTAAAATCAGTTAGAAACAATAGTTCTCTTGGTTAATATTAATCCTGCAGGAACTAAAAAAAAGAAAAAAAATAAAAGAATCAAGGTCATTTTCAAAGCCAGTGCTTTTGGATAGGTGATATAAAATCACTTTATTTTTTATGTCAGATATTAGTATTTGGGACCTGGATTGTCCTACCAAAGGAAGAGAACATGGCTGAAAAACGAGGGAGTCTGTAACACTGAAACTTAAAGCACTGGGTTTGCTTTAGTGGCTGCTCCTGAGAGGAAGTGAGAGATGGAGATTGTGACATGCTCTGCTTTTCTGCCACCTCTGAATTACTGATGGCAGTAAGACTGACTCTGCTTTGCTTAGAAGACAGAAGTTCACATCACTTTTGAGGAGGTTTTGGTCTATGCAGACACTCCAGTAATGTTTGGATTAAATCTCAATAGCATTTTTCTGAGTCCCTCTGTTCTTCGTGTAATAGGTGCAACAACAACAACAAGGGTACTTTGAGTGATGCATCACATCGAATAAAAGAAGGATGGACTGGGCTTCGTAAAGGCAAGAGACAGAGGATAAAGAAGGTAACTGAAGTGCAAGTAAGAATGGCAGAACTGAACCAGGCTTTGTGCTCCACAAAGGAAGCAAAGATATTTTTTTTTGTTGGAGTCAAGTTGGAGTTGATGAAGGAAATGCAACTGAATTTAAGAGTTCAAAAATGTCTACTCCCTGATTAGCCCTTTGTGGTGTGCATACTTTTCCAGATTCAACACCACTGAGTGTACTGCTAAATACTGAATACCTGTGAAAAATGAGTCTTGACATCTGATTAGGAAGAAGATTCCCATTTTCCCAGTGTTGTGCCATATTATTCATAGGGTTGTGAACTACCAGCATAATGGGCTTTAAAGTTTACCTTTTGTGTTGTAGGAAATTATCTATGGTCAAACAAATGCTTCTGATTTTACAGGTGAAGGATATGATACCATTTAAAGTTTTTCAGATATTGTGATATGAAACTTGCATGCAAATTCTTATAGAGAAAAAGCAAAAATAAAGATAACTTTAACTTTTACTAGTTCTGTACATGTAGCATAATGAGCAGTCTAGTCAAATAAGACCAATATTGAAGGTATTAGACTCCTGTAAAACAGATGAACTTGTGCTACCTGAAAAATGAAAAAAAAATCAGTTTCATATTTATAGTTCTTTCCAGTGCTTTCTAGTAACAGAAATATTTGCAGGAAAAATAAAATATTAATATGTGAGAGAAATACAAGAACATAAACATGCAAATTATATTCATATGCCTACAGCCAAATATGCCAATATTTTGTGACAATACTATTTAACCACTGTGGATATTTTTCCCCATCACACCATCTTTAGGGTTTTCAAACTCAAGAATATATATTTGTGGTGCTTAAAAGTGAATGAATTTGTTCACTAATAAGTAGACATTTAATTTTTATTAAAACTTATATTCACATTAGCAAGTGTGCAGTCTTGTCAAAAAGAGTATGTGGAATGAACAGAGAGCTGAACACCAGGTGTCTGTGCCACACATTTTTACAGTGGGAGTTACTCAGAATTAGTTGTGTCTAATCCCATGGATCAATTTTCACTGTATTTTAAAAAGCAGGAGAGGAAATCCTGAAGAAAACCTTTTGTCTTAGCTTCGTCCAAACCCAAATTTAGTTCAGCTACTCTGAGTCTGTTGTGATTCAAGCAAAACTATTCATTGTAGCTCAGGATGCACAAGCTATGCCTTTAAAAATGCGCTAACAGGATAATGTAAATTCATTCTGTTTTAGCGAGCATTAGAAAATTTCTTTCACATGACACGAGAGGCAAAGAAGTTTAATTTCTGTCAGTTAAATTCTTAAAGCCCAGATAAGAAAATTCTATCCCACTGTAGGTGTAACAAAGCTGTCATGCATACAGGGCATGTAAGATGGGTTCCAGATAACAGTATTGATGGCTGCAGTCCCAAGAAAGCTAGGCATGCCTTCTAAAGGTGAAGATGTGCCATGCTGTGAATAATCTGGTCTCATTTACAGTGTCCTGGTTTGTTCTTCATGGTAATTACTCCGAGGTTAGAGGTCTGGTCTCTAGAGATGACTGCAGTTTAATGATGTTTAGTTGCCAGTGAGTTATCTCCAAAACTCTACTTAGCACAGCAAAGAATATAAAAAGACAATTTTTTTTTTTTGCATTTCATGGGAAAGAAACCATAGAATAATTTATGTTTGAATGGATCTCAGAAAGTCATCTGGACTAGACCTTGTTCAAAGCAGGGCTAACTTCAATTGTCCTCAATGAAAACTAGCACAGGCAATCATACGGCTTCCTCCAGCAGTTTAAAGAAGTACTTTCCCATTTACTTGTCTTTACTGAGCACTCCGTAGCTGATGCCCACCCTCATATCCACTTGTTGACCTTGCCTCTGATTCCAGCTCATGAGCTTGCCTTCTGTCCCTCAGCCATTCCATAGTTTTGCCTTTTCAAATAACTTCTCTGTTCGTGTTTCATGGTTTTCTCAGCATCATTTTAGATTTCTTATGAAACATTTTGTCTCCAGCTCTTTACTACTGCAGGCACAGGCAATGATAGTTGGAGCAAAGAGCTTCTGACTTTGAGTGCTTGGAGATGTACACAAACCAAGTCATAACCCTCTTTTTTGGCCATGCTCAGAGGGTAATAAACAGGCAAGACATTGAAATTATCAGCAGAGAAGAAAATAAATCAGAAACTACAAAATCTTGATGTGTATGTAATTAGAATGCAATGCATCTTTCCATTTTTAGCTAGAAAGTAAAATTTGTTTGTTGCTCCTTACTTGTGGAATTATTTTAAGTAGTGTGAAAGGAATGAAACAAAGACATAAAATATGGCTTCAATAGAAGAAAAGAGGATTTAATAAAGTTTAGGGAATAAGATTATGTATTTTGGGTGCCTCTCTAAAGATAATTCCAGAGAGAATAAAAAAAATATATATGGAATATCTAAATTTATATATTATTAAATAGCTGTTCATCAGAGTAGTTCTGTCAGAAAAGTGTGCATTTTCCTACCAATTTTTCTTTATTCCAAATTTTCATCACCATTCCCTGGGTAGACAGTGGGAAAGAGGGTATGAAAGTATTCTTACATCCATGCTGTATGCGCATATATGCTCCAAACAAGTTGCAGGGATGTAGGGAGCCATTCCAGTTTCCTTATGAAAAATCCTGATCTACCTGAAGTTAGTATAATTCAAGGAATTAGAAATTCACTCATTTACATAATGATGCAGTAATGTGTTTCTATTATGTAGCCTTAACAGTTTTTGGATGTATTCTTATAAATATACATCATGAGTGGTCTTTCAAAACAAAGCTTCTGTTTTGTATCAAAGTCCCGAGGTTTAAAAAATTCTTCTCTGTCCATCTTTTATGCTGAAGTAAACAGTGAAGCAGCAGAAATTATTTTGTATCTCCGTTAATTGGAGTGTGATTTCTCCAGCATATTGCCTTCATAAGTGGGATTGGGCTTCATTGTTTAAATGGCTATATGGAAAAAAGTGTGTCTTTTTCCAGGGCACCTCATCCCCAATAACAAATACTTCCTCTATTTACAGCAAATTAGCAGTCCTGTAACAAAAAGAAGTTTTTATGCCAAGGACTATGTAATTATTTTTCCATTTTCTGTAGTTCTTCGTGTTTGTTTCGAAGCCAGACTCTGGGAACTGGACGCGGAAATCTTCAAGTCAAACGCATGCTAAAACAGGACAGCCTGCATAACAAATTAGGCAAGAAAAATACGCGGCTATCCTTTGACTTAAGAGGCTATTAAAACCACTTTCATGGATAAATAGCCTGTAATTGTTATGGCAGTCAGGAAGAAGATCCAGTAACGAGTTTATGTAGCTAAAAGTGAAACAGGAATCAAGTCATCTCTAAGGAGAAAGACAGGAGGAGAGCTAAAGACAACTTTTGCCTCAGCAACCATTTCGCTTCCAGACATTTTTTTTCCCTTTTACATGAAAATTGAAAAGTGCTCATGGTTTTAGCAACAGGCTTTTGGTTGGTGTGTGTGTGTGTGTGTGTGTGTGTGTCTTTTCATATGATAATGGAGAGATTCTATGGCAACCATTGAAAACGAAGGCCTGGAAACAAAAGCTGCAGCAGCAGAGGATCAGTACATATTCGCTGTGTCTGCAGGAATAACGGCAGAGACTCCCTCTTCAGAAAGGTATCTGATGGCAGCCTCTAAAAGGGACGGCTTTGTTTTAACTCAGGCACAGTTAACTCACTCGACAGTTACTGCCAGGATTTCACTACTCCCAAGCTTCACCATAGGTTGCTTTTTTTTTCCACACGAAACCATATCTACAGTAGATGTGCAGTTAATAAGTGGTTAACGCTGGTCTTGTCATACTTTGGGAGTGAACAGCAGAAACAGGAGACAGAAAAGAAGAGGTTTAGCAGCCAAATGCTGCTAACTTCCTCATGACTGGTTACAGTCTCAAAAAGAATTCACATATAAATAGTGTAAGCAAGATCAGGCCTATATAAGACCAACGTTGTGAAATCAATGTTTAATTGCAAGTTACGAGTAATTACTTATCTGTTGGTCCAAAAAAGGGTTTGTCATCTGAGCGAATGGAGATATGAATATCAAGCCCAGTTGTTTGCAGAACAGTAAATTACTGTTTTGGTGATTGTGCTTTCCCACAAAGATGAAGCAGCAATCTATGTCGTGTCATGTAAAGTGATAATGCAGACAGGAAATAGCCTGTAGGACAAGCTACTATAAGTGTTCCTATTATTGACTACAGGAAGAATATAAGTTCATTCAAGCCTGACTTTGGAATAAAGCAAAACAGAAATCTTTAAAGTGACATCTGATAAAAAGTAAAAAATAAGTTTAAGAGCAAATGAAAAAAAAAAACACAACCTATTAGCTCTGTAATGTCACTATTTTTGTACTACTTAGCTTAGAAACCATCGTGATGCAATGATACACTGAACTGATGATTACAGGTGGTCTTGCTAGTCTTGTTTCAAACATTTTATTTTCCCCTAACTATATCACAGTTTTTTAGTAAATTATTTTATTAAAAAGTCTAATAAAATTTTTAAAAAATTATAGCAAGGAAAAATTTTGCTATTGAAGGTGAAGATATATTCTCTGTTCGAAGTAATACTGTGACTTCATTAGCATGAGTTTCCAACAGAATGCTGTATTACCAGAACAGTTCTACAAAGTGAACACCCAGTTCATCATGTTTTGCTTTCAGATGACTACAGTCATAATATCTAGGAGATTTAGAATGATATGCCAGTTGTTGAAAATTATTGGTGTAGATAATTTTCCTGTCACTGGTTTTGCAAAACTACTGTATTTACACATAAATGAATAAACTCCCAGCAAATGAGTTCCAGGCTTCTAAATCAAAGACAGTGTAGGATTAGGTTCAGATTCATTGATAAACTCTTCTGAAAACTTCAGGCCCACTTACGCAGAATCTGGGAGAAAAGAGTTGAAAAGGAAGGCTGAAATGGTAAGGAACAGTTCTGTAAATAACAAGGTTCCATTATCAAGGAAGGATGGTTCACACTGCAGTTTTGTTTCTCAAACTTTACCAGTTTATCTAAATATTTATTTTCCTCATACTGATATGCTCTTAGGCTTTCACATGAGTCCTGTAAATAGGTACAACATACACTCTTTTGCTCTTGTTTTTGTGACTGTGTCTTTGTTGTTCTGGATGCCAGTTCACTCCACTCTGTTATCATTTCATGGAAAGTTGATCATGTAGCACTCTAAAAGCACAAGGGCTTCAACGACCCAGGCTTCTTTGCATGCCTCGATAACCTGAGCTCACCCTCTCCAAATATATCCTTTCCACTCAAGATGTCTTTTGTTTTGCAAAGTGGTGGAAACAAGCAAATAAACATGTATGTTTTATAAAGTTTCCAGAAAAATTTCTAGTTCTATTTTTAACACAAAAAAAAGTGTAGACTTAGTCAAATCATAAAACTTCCCACATTTCCCTGAGTAATTTTTCTGCTCGCTCTCAATCTGTCTTTGAACTTCTGCAAAGTCTCTAGCTGTTCAGTCTTCTTCCCACACTGGCCTTCTTCAGACACTGAATTCTCTCCCTCTTCCTGACCCTTCCTAATGACAGGGGATCTGAAGATGTTGAAGAATTCAGTATAAAAGAATTGCACCAGATAGAAACTGAAGGAGAACAAAACATTGAGACTGATGACTAGCTGTAAAATATTGTATGTTCTTTCCTTCAAAGAAGTCTTGAATAGCAACTTGTGGAAATTCCACTTTTTCTCTCTTCCTTTTCTCACGTCAGACACTGGATTTCCCCAAATAACTTTCTGAAATAAAAAAGCAGAAACGATGAGTGGGGATTTATGAAGAATTCTGACATTAATATAAAAAAAAATGTTGGTCATTTGATCATTTATTAGCAAAGAATATATTGCGTATTCCTCTGCATGTGATTCCCCAATAGATTTGGACTTAAAATGCTTAGTTAATCTGTGAAGTTTAAATAGAGTGTCCAAAATATTTCACTGCAATTTAATAGAAGATTACTGCTTCTCCACCGGTAACAGCAGATGTGGACACTGTCAGGTCACAAAACATTTTAATTCCAGACTTGCTCTTTATTCCATGGGAGTAGATTACATGTCTGCTGAGTTAAATGGACATGATGAAACAATATGTATAATTTTCATGTAAATGTGATGAATATAGTAAAACCAGTCATGCCATGTCTGGTCTGTGGTAACTGGATATGAACATAAAAGTCTCAGCTCAAGTCTCTGGACAGAGAAAGGTACCTACTGTCACTGGGGATGCTCAAGGATGCATGAAATTATATTCTTCTTAGGTTCTATTTCTTGGCCCAAAAGCATATGTTTACTTTGCCAGCTGTGGGCAACTTCTGGCGATCCATCTTTGAAATGGTATAGTGCATCTGAGAGAGAACTAAATTACTTACTTTTCAGTACCTTATTTCGAAACAGATCAAAGACCATCAGGAAACATTCCTGAGCACTGCAACTCAGTCCTCTGTACTGCCAAAATCTTGCTACAGCAAAGGCATGGTTGGGGCTTACACCTGTTAATATTTCCAAAATAAAACTTGGGCATAATGTGGCAATTAGTAGCAGCCGAAAGCAGTCGTAATAAGTGTTTGGATGTCACCACTTTATTTTGGTGGGTAATAGCGTTTGGTCTAATTTTAAACGGAATTTTGCTGGGCTAAGGGGAAGAGACAATGTATGAAGAAGCTTATTGAATCCCGTGTTCAGTTTTGGGCCCCTCATTACTAGGAAGATATTGAGGTGCTGGAGAGTGTCTAGAAAGGGCAATGGAGCCGGGGAGGAGTTGGGAGCACAAGTCTTATGTGAAGCATAAGGGAGCTGGGGTTGTATGTCTGGAGAAAAGATGCTCCAGGTGGAACTCTATGTCTGTCTCCCAAGTATCTGAGAAAAGGCAGTAGTGAGATGGGAATCAGTGTCTGTTCTCATGCAACAAGAGATATGACGAGAAGAAACAGACTCAAGTTGTGCCAGAGAAGATTGGCTAGATCAGATATTAGGAAAAATTTCTTCGTTGAGAGGGTTGCCAAGCATTGAAACGGACTATCCGGAGGAGTGGTGGAATCATCATCCCTGTAAGCAATTAAAAGATGCCTAGCTGTGGCACTTAGGGACATGGCGGGCTTGTCAGTGCTGGGTTAACGGTTGGACTCAATGTTCTTAAAGTTCTTTTCCAACCTCAATGATTCTACGGTTCTACAAAGAGGAGAGAGAAGGGAAAATCCACCATATGGGGAAATAACAAAGCTGAGAAGCATTTCTATTTAGCAAAAGGCGACAAAAGGATAACGAAGAGAAAAGAAGAAGTAAAACTACCCTATTCAAGTATTATAATGGTTAGTCTCTGCTTACTTTATGTGAGATATTGCCATCAGGCATTCTGTCACACGGGGGAAGATAAGACACTAACATTAAAGAAACAGGACCTGATACTCTTTAAAAAAGAGCAACATCCCTGTTCAGAAGAGAAAATCCACTCTGCTCACATCAGAAGTTTAGAGGCCAAGAGTTGATTGAAAGAGATGGCATTCATGATGATAAAAATTATTAAAATAATGTTATGATGGTACATAAAAGTAATTGTACAAACAATATAAACCAACCACCATAAAAGCAACGAAAAAAATGCTTGAAAATAAACCCATATTACACAAATGTGGCATATTATAACATGCTTTACGCTTTCTTTTTAAAACAGCAAAACAATGCCTCTTGGACCATGTGAAAGATAAGCAGTGAAAGAGGTACTCGTGGTGCTCTGGCAAGACTGCTAAAGGTTGAAAACATTTTGGCTTTGACCACTTCTGTGTGAGTCATTCGAGACTCTCTGTATCACTGTACCTTGGATACCAGGGCAAAGAGGCAGAAGGTCATAAAAATGCACTGTGACCTTTTTTACAGGCAATGTGGTTGGAAACACTATCCTGATCCATTAAAGAATGAAAGCTTTCTAGCCAAAACCTGTCTATTCACCTAGAAATGTTACTTTGAAATACTTAAAAAAACCCCCCTATTAGATAATTGTATCTTCTGGCTAATAGAAATAAAAACACATTCACTTTTCCCCCTTTAGCTGTGTATTTTTATTTATTGTATTAAATGTGCCATGTCTGTAGGCATCTTGGACTAGTATTCAAAATTCCCATCAGTTAAAGCAACAGCTTTGGTGGGATTTATTGCTCAGGTAAATTAACCTGCTTTTTTTTTTTTTTTCCCCAAATGTTCAGAGGGATATACAGGCTGAAATCAATGTGCTGACATCCATTTTGTGTGTATATCTAAATTCCATTGACACTGTATTCTGTGAAACTGTAGTCTATTATAAAAAGACAAAAAAAAGATAAGAAAAGAGGGCTAAATAGAAAGAAAACCTGTGCCCAAAGGTGCAGGCTCAGCTTTGTGTTTTCACAGGACGGGATGTTCTCTTCATGTGATATTTCATTTAATAAAAATGTGTGCATGTGCTTAACTTTAGGAATGAAAGTATTTCTCTTCTGGTAGGAATTTTCAGCCACTCAATGTTAATCATGTGTTTAAATGCTCTACTGCATGAGGTCCATTATGATGTTTTCTCGAAAGTACCTTTTGGCACAGATTTAGTTCTAGACACCTTATTCTAGAACAGGAATGTGGAAATGTTCTCCTACAGTCAAACGGCACTGACTTTCCCACTAAGAATCCCTAGCCCATTGAAAATTACAGCTGATTCTACAAACTTAGATGCTTCAGTTTTTCACTTCATATTTCAAGGACTGAATGGGTGAAAAGGCAAAGCAGAGAGAATAAAAATCTCATGGGTCTGTTTTAGCCCAATTCTCTGTGTCTGTGAATTCAAGTTAATTCTATAATGGAAAGAAATAGAATTTGCACAGTAAATATTTGCAAGGTCTGAGCATGCTTCACTATTTCCCTAGTTTTTTGTTGGCTTCCCACCAGCAAGTAAAAACGATAGTCAAGTCATCTCATGTACCATCTTGACAAAAATCACATTACATTAACATCAGTACTAGGAGATGTTTGTGAAAAGCTGTATGGAACTATTTGTTACCTTGCACACTGGTGCTGGTATCACCAGCAGGTGTGCTGCAGTTAGAGGTGATAACTGTAAGTATCAGAAAAAACCCAGGTTGAGTCTCAGGTCCCTGCTTGAGTTTGCTGTGCTGGTGGAATAAAAATTCTTTGCTAGCAAATGTGGTGTGGCTATTGCTGAGAATAAAACGCGAATCTATGAAAGTAGCTCTGACTCCTCACAGCAATATTGTAACACTGCCACTGTCCACAGAGCATATAAGAGAAAACTTATTTGCTGTGAATGCTCATGCAAGCAGAGTGTTTGGGAAAAGAGGCATGAGTATAAAAAAGCCAATTAATTTTTTTAATTCAAATTAATACTTTGCAGACCCTTTTTCTCCCACAGTTTTCACAGCTCTGAATAACATTGTTCTAATGACAAGGTTTCACGATTTTATGCTCTTGTAATTGATCTCTCCAGTACACATGTTATGACATAAAAGTTCCCTGTGGATTATTTTTTATCTCTTATATCTATTTCTGGAACCTGAAAAAAACCCCCAGCCATTATATACCTCTTTTAGAAATGGAAGCTTTGAATTTCGTCACTGCCTTTTAATGATCAGCCCTTTGGAGAAAGAGGTTTTGGAAGATGGCCATTATAAAATATAGTACAAATACAATTCTAGCTTGTTCTATAGATTGGAATGGGGGTATTCTGTTAGAAGAAGCATGATGCCATCTCTTTCGACATATATTCGCATCTTTTCACATTCCCTGGCACTGAAACTGTTGTGCAGACAATGCAGGAGAAATTTCAGATTTGAGGTGATCCATTATTCTGATTGCCAGTAGGTGGGGAGATGCAGTGTAGACTGAAAACTGCTTCATAGCACCAAAGCTAGAGATCCATACAAAATAAAACGAAAATAAAAATATGTGCTAGTTTTGTCTGGGGTAGAGTTAATTGTCTTCATAGTAACTGGTATGAGTTTATGTTGGATTTGTGCTAAAAACACTGTTGATAGTATAGAGATGTTTCTACTATTGATGAGTGTGGCTCATGCAGTGTCAAGGCCTTTTCAGACACCACTCCACCAGCGAGGGGGCTGAGGGTGCACAAGGAGTTGGGAGAGGACACAGCCGGGACAGCTGACCCCAACTGACCACAGGGACATTTCATTCCATATGGCACCGTACTCAGCACTTAAAGCTGGGGGAAGAACAAGGAAGGGGGATGTGCAGAGTTATGATGTTTGTCTTCCTAAGTCATGGTTACACGTGATGGAGCCCTGCTTTCCTGGGGATGACTGGACACCTGCCTGCCCGTGGGAAGTGGTGAATGAATCTTTGTTTTGTTTTGCTTGTGTGCGTGTGTGGCTTTTGCTTCACCTGTTAAATGGTCTTTATCTCAACACACAAATATTTTTCACTTTTACTATTCCAGTTCTCTCCCTGATCCCACTGCTGAGGGTGTGAGGGAACCACTGTGTGGTGCTTAGTTGCTAGCTGGGGTTAAACCACAACAAAATACAGCGACTGAACATGAAAAGAAAGAAGCAAACTCTGAAGAAAGTGAAGAGAACTGTGAGAGCATGGCCATAACTAACTCAATCTCCACTGACAACGGCAGCTTTGGGGTTTTTTGAATTTATTTTAATGAGATTTGGACTGGACAGCAGAGGACAAACACATAGAACTCTGAACTAAGTTGATACACAGTTGTGTAATAGGTAATTGTACGTAATTGCCATAACCAGATAAGTTGACTCTGCGTCTGGAAGACAGAGAGGGACCAGTTACGAGACTGCCGGGAGTAGAAGCAAAGTTTCAACTGCAAAGTATTTGCAGAGGTTTATTGAAAGTTTGCCTGGATAGAACAGGAGGTTTTTGAGAGGTTCCACTTCACCTGCATGCCAAGCAAGCTATTACTCAAAGTGGACAAATCCTGGTTTTGTACCTCATCTTAATGAATAGCATTTGATGCTGAATATGTCCTTAAGAGATTTGCCTAGCTTAAGTTAAAGTGACTCCATTACCAGGCATTTCTAATATTCAGGAAAATTATTCCTTGATAAGAAAGTATTGATTGCTGTATCTTTTATTACCTGTAGTCTTCCGTACAATAAAAGGTAATAGTGAGCAGAAAATGTAAACATAGTACTGCCTGTATTTTAATAAGGTGCATCTTTGGCCTGTTTAGCTCTCATGAATTGGAAGGCAGGTCTTTAAAAAATACCTTGTAAATTATTCTTTGAAACTTTTCCAAAATATTGTGTCTTATTTTGCAGTAACTTTATTTCTTTGGTTTACCTGAGCATCAAGGATTGCTATAATCTGCTAGTTATAATCCACTGATTGCAACATAGAGTTTTGAGTTAAATTTTATGTTATTTTTTGGTAGTCACTTCCCAGGTACTATTAAATCATTTTATATTGGTAGTGAGGATAAAGAAAAACAACTTTAATCTTCCAGAAGGATTTTTATTAGGTATGTTTTTTAATGGAAGATATCAGATTAGGGAATTTTATTGACAGGGTTCAGTCAGCTAGTATTAGCCTAATTAATGTCTGCCAGTGAATGTCTGAGTACATATGTGTACTTCAACTAACTTTTGCACGCCCAGGGAAGTTCCCATGAAGTCTAGACATGCTCACATCCCTGCAAAAGAGAGAAGTCTGGCAAAGAAGCCCTCCTAGCTGCGTTTTCAGCACTCCCTAGTCCTGGTGTCAACCTTCACGGGCAGCTCATAAGAAGGCCATCCTCTTCACTAGGCAACTGGGATGACCGTTTGCCCCATCTCTCACATAGGTGCTGTTTCAGCACTCTTTCTTTTGCCCATGAGAGACATTAGACCTGTCAGAAGTGTAATATGCCTCAACATTTGTTCCTTAATATAGCTCAGCCTCATAGGAGCCTGGCACGGGGCTTGCTGTGGTAAACAGACCACATTTCCTTCAAACACTTTCATTTCAGTACTCCTGGGTGTGTGATGTGCTGCCCTGAAGGAAGCTTACTCCTGTTGCCTTGCTTCCAATCGAGCTGCTGTGGCAAAACACCTTCCACAAGAGAGACTTCACGGAGGATTAGGTTAAAGGCATGGGTTAGTGAAAGAGCCACTTTTTAAAGGATGTGCAGCCAGGCCATTCAGATGCTGCTTCAAAGCAGGGCAACTCTCTCAATAATGGGGAGATGGGAATATCATGCAGGAAAATTTGAGTGACCTGGATAGCAAGTGAGATGGAAATTTGGGTTATGGTAGACAGAGTCATGCACTGAAGGATTACTAAGGCTCTGGCATGTCAGCAGTGGTAAATGAGGGAAGAAGAGAAAATGGATGCATGAGTCAGCTGCAGGATGGCTATAAAACAGCCCTGGAAAGGGTCAAAGGCAATCCTAGAATGAAAACTGGAGAAATTTTTTCCTGTTGAGGTAAGAAAGTATGACTGCATCACGCAGGACCCTGAGGAAGTCATAATCTAAATATTCTACACTGGTTTTGTCAGCCAAGCTCCAGCAGGATAAGTTGAAATGGGAATGTGTGTAAAGAGGAGATAATTTATCAGGCAAGTGGAATACCCATGTTACAACCAAAGACTAAAATAACATGGTTTCACTGAGTGAAATCTCCCCATCAGTAGGTCAAACTAGGTAAAACACAGTGGGGAAAAAAGAACAATTTAAGGTAAATTACAGACCTGGCACAAGACCAAATAAGTATAAATGTGCAAGAATTCCTTGCATTGTGGCAGAGAAGCATCTGAACTGACCCCAGCAGGGCTGCACACCAAACGAGCTCAAACCAAACAACTTGAGCATTTCTCCACAACACATCAGCAGGGTCTGTGGAAGTCCTTCCCATATTCTGCTCTGAAGAAACAGTTTTCATGAGCTCAAGAATCAATCAAATTAATGCATGGGAGAAAAAATTCCCAGTGAGGTCTATTAAACAGCTTTCAGCTGAGGAGGTCTCCAAGCTGGGAACAAGCTAGGAAGTCCTTGAGCTAAGAAGCTGTGAAAGTTTCAGGTGGTTGTTGGCACATGCTTATCGCATTGTTATTTTCTTCCATGGACATTCATTGTTGATCACAGTTTTCAGTGTTTTCAGTAGTTTCTCATAAAGCAAAAACTAATCAAAGAAAAAAACAATGGACCCAACACCATCCTTCTGTCAATCTTCCCCAAAAAACCCCACCAAAGAATCCATAAGTGCCTAGGCTATTTTATTTCTACTAAATATAAATTCATGGGACTTTTGGCATATTTTTTCCTGCCTGTAGCCTGGAGAAAACAGAAATATCCATCAACATGGTAGACAGTGACTTCGTTGTGAAAGGATAGGCTGTTTTAAAACATGTGATAAGAAGAGCAGAAAACAGTAGGCTTTGTCATTTGAGAAAACATGGTTCAGAGGGCGTCCGAGATGCAGTGGAATAAGACAAGATGAAGCAGCGTATCATGAAATTGCCAGTTTTCAAGGACTGAAAATTGAGAGCTGTAGCAGAAATTGTTTTGGTGCCTTTGCTGCAGAAGTGACTGCTGCAACAGCACAATTGAATGTGTTCGTGGATGAGATTTGTGCATGTGAAAGGGTAGCTGGGAGTCTGTTCAGTAACACGAGCAGGTGATCAGTCTCTGTAACAAATATTCCTTGTCTCCTCCCCTAGGGGATACCTATCTGTTTCTGTATAACCTGTAGTTCTTGTTCAAGAATAGAGTACAGAATTGAACCTTTCAGGAGTTTTTGGGGTGGGTTTGTTTGTTTTTCTTCCCTTCTCTATTTTCTTTTTTTTCCCCTCTGGTAAGGGGGGGGCTAATTATTTCTGTACTACATCAAAACGGGACACTCATATTTCTGTCTCCCAAGTACTCTGCCTCCAGTAGTGAGGCTAATATTATCTGCACCCCAAAAAGATATAGAAAAAAGAAGTTTTACATGAACAGTTATAGAACAACCTGCTTCCAGAAAAATGTTCCTCTTTCCCCTCTCTAATTGGAAAAATCTCTTCTGCAATTTATTACTGTTCACTACTGTAACTTCAGATAGTCTAGTTATTTATGCAATAAGAATACTTTCTTATTGGAAACGATTTGCTTTAACATTAGACAAAAATGTAGCAAGAGTATCCATGCTTGGCTCACTGCTTACTAGTTATGAACGTTTTTCACTGCTCATTGCAAGGTCACATTCCACTGTATGAGTTAAGGAGAAGAAAATTCTGATTGCCTCTCTGGTCTCCACTGCCTTAGCCTCTGTCCAATCCCATGAGGCTTTATCTTTTTATTTCTTCTCAGAGAGTCCTGACCTTCATGTCTTTGTTAATTTTTTTATACCTAAACACTGATCATGTCTTGTCTCCAGCTGCAGTAATTTCTGGCGTGAGGAGTTACAGAGTCAAGTCCAAGTGAAGCAGCACCACTTCCTTAAATGCAGCAGCATCTGTTTTTCTCATTGTTTTTGTCCTTTCTGTGCTAAAAGCTCTGCATGTTAAGCTGACTTTCACTACTGATAGAGAAAAGATCTTCATTGAACTGCCTGTTGTCAAGCCCAAGTCCATTTTAACAGCTTGAGGCAGCAGATGTGAAATTTTTGCCCATAGCTGAACTGTGAGAACTGGGAGCACGCTGGCTGCATCCTGACTTCATGCCAGGATCCCTGTCCTCCCCGAAAAGGAAACTATGGGGCTAGATGTGAGGCTGGGAGGAAAGGACACCTCAGGGAGTACACAACTCTTCCCAGCCTGTGTTCAAGCAACACGAATGGCTTCAGCCCTGGCATCGGGTTCCTTCTTCCCTTATGCTGGAGGATAAAACCTGCCTGGCCTCCAACTGCCTCTAGAATGTTCCTGTTCAGAGGACTTTGCAAGACTGAGGGTGAGAATGAGAAAGGAAGATGGAAACAGGAGGATACAAGTGTTTGCAGCAGAGCTGGCTGAACAGTGCTGTGCCCGTCACAGGAAATTTTGGTTCCAATGGATTACACAAGGCTTGCAGCAGAATTTCTGGTCTTTACTGTGGATGTCATTACTTGTTCCTCATGTTGCTATCACAGGAATCACAAGATACATTTGAAAGCATACATTAACAATATTGTTACACGGCTTTGATTTTGATGATTACCTACTTTTAACTTTGCTTGATTCATTCCATTTACTTTTCTTTTGAGAGTTTTTCATCAGTAAACTTGCTGTAACAGAAGTTCTTCAGATAGCATTTTTTTTTTTATCAAGCTACTATGGTTACTGCCTATTCTGATAAAGGCTTAGTATCCTGAGCATTTCAACCTATTATTATTCTGAAAATTTCAAGATACCATATTTTTTCTTAATTATAATGCAGAAATATTTATTTATGAAAAATTGCTTGAAATTTTAAGTATTTAAATTATGATATTTTTTCTCTTAATAAATATTTTTAATAAACATGTCCAGACTTCAGTAAATATAGGAGCTTTCGTTTAAAGATAATGGGTTCTTTATTAAAAATAATTTTCTTTTTTTTATATGGTACTTTTCATTGCAATTACTTTTGAATAAAAATATACTGCTGGCAGATCCCATGCTGTCTCACTCAAGTTTGTGTCTTTGAATCACAAAGTGTAAGGGCTTATGGATTTTTTTTTCCTCCTTTGTTTTTCAACATTTACAGTGATTTCCACTCGTAGAGTATAATTTATTCTCTCTGGAGTGCAATATAGGATGGTGTCTTTTCTACATCATTTGCAACATCATCCATTATTAGACTAATAGTCAATTAGCAGTTATGTTACTTATGCAGGAATTATGTATATTAAGTAATTATGTGTGATGTTTATAAATAGCAAAATATTATGAAAAGTCACTTTTTTCTTCTCTAAATTTATTTCACCTGAAAAACCGAGCTCAGATTCCAACATTTCTTCTTCCTTTGTTTATTTTACATCTATTAATATCTTCCTCCTCCTTTTATTTTTTTATAACAACATTGGCTCAAGAATGACTACTGAAATTGAATATATATATGAAAAACATGCCTATTAGATTTAAATATAAATTACCTCATTCCATCCCTGGCCTGTGATCCCTTCTCCTTTAGCCTGCTGTGTTTCTCTGAATGTATTCAGTTTTAGAAGAGTTAATTACCATACCAGATTCTCATTTAAAATGTAAGAGCTTTCAAATAAAATAAGTTCCATATTCAGACATTAACACCAAAGCGCATCTGGATGGCAGAGCCAAATGAGAGATGTGCAGCAGCACAAGTCCAGATCACAGTTTTTTGAGAAAAACTAATTGATTCTTCTCTCCTGTCTCCAATCTGAGCACGGCAGCTGCATTGTCCCTTGCACAGCGGATGTGTGACACAGTGAAAAGGTTGACACAATGCTGGGAAAGCAGAAGAAAAGTGAATGGGACTGTAAAACTCCCTCTTTTGGCTCAGTGGGGAGTCTTCAGAGTTTACTTCAGCAGAGAGGAACTCATTTTGAGTTTTCCTTAAACAAAGCAGCGCAGCAAGAGGAGCAAAACTGCCTCCTCTGTCTTTGTGTTCATCTGTTTTTACTTTAATCACTCTTAGCATGAATATTGTACGGTTTCTCATCCCATGAATATAAACAAATCTGGTACTCTCCTTTCTTCCTAGAGAATTTCAAGCAGTTCTCCAATATTTTTCTATTAATGTCTGCATGTGTCAATCCGTTATTCAGCTGCTCCCACAAACCACGCGTGCACACGGGCACACATACACTTTCAGCAGATAATCACAGAAGCAATTAAAAGCTACAGGAAACTCAGTTACCGTGTCCAAATAGCTGTAGGCACTTTCATAATTCGCACTTACACCCTTTTATGCCAATGACATTTTATTTCACCATCACATCTCTAGTATCTATGGCCCTAAGTCGCCCTTCTACTAATCTACAGTCCCCATTATCACAGATAAAAGGTCTTTTGTGTCTTGAGAAACATATATAGCAGTCAGTCTCAAAGGATACCTATTATTTCAGTAGGACTTTTTATTTGTGTGCCTTTTTGTTAGTTTTCTAAAGCATCATGAGCATTTATAAAACTCATCTCTGGAAAAAATAGATTTAGCTTGGAAAACTGTACTGAAAACAGTATATGAATAGTCATGTGTGTACTTTTTCGATGTAAATAGATACACATTACCTTTAGAAATCCCTAGTCCAGGTTACTGAGTCTTATTGGATTGGTCGAGTGAAAGAATCATGTTGTCACTACAGAAGGTGTTGATTTCTTGACCCATTCAGCCAGGATCCTAGCCCTAAAAGCATGGAAACTCAGGTGAGAAGTAGCTTAGGCATGCCAAATCTTCAAGTTGCTGTCCTCAGTAAGCAAGGAAGTCACTACATGTCTGCCACAGATCATTATCAGCCCTCAAACATGACTTCATTAGCTACCTACAGAGTAACTGCTAAGCTCACCACAAGTTGGAAGTCACCCAAAGAGCAATGGTGCTAACAGGAATGAACTAAATTATAATCACCAGTTAATGTGACAGCAGTCTACAGAGACTGTTTTGCTGTTACAAAAAACCCCTCAAGCCTAAAAAAAACCCCAAAAAATAAAACCCTACCACATTTGTGAGAAATCAAATACATGCACCAGATATCTCTCAGGACTTCTCATGCCCACAGTTACCCACATGATCAAGCGCTTGGGTGTCTCAGTGCTAATGGTGACAAACATTGCTACTGAAGTATCACTGGAAGACTTAGGCTAAAGCAAGAACCTGTTTGACAATTTTTTGCCATCAGTTAAACATTTTTTTTCTCACCAAAGTATTGCTCAGATTGTTTCTCTTTGTCTCTAAATAACATCAGCTATGGACTTTGTGCAGGCACAAATGACGTAAGGACACAGGGCTAAGAGAAGGGCTTGATTGCCTGAGCTGTTTCATTGTTAGCACCCTCTCCTGCAGTTTTGATCTGCATGAAGCAGCACTCTCACAGGCAGTGCTCAGGCATGAACAGGAAATAAATCAAGGGATGTTTCCAGTGGATAGTGGGATGCAGGGGAGACCAGGGCAATTGTTTCCTGGCACCAACGATATGGGACAACAGGCAGTTCCCATATCTCTTAGTTCAGTAGTATATTTGCAGACAAAGCATACTCTGAGGGTGCAGATTTTAGTGTGAGCTAACCATTAGGTCATTTGAAGAGATTACCTTTTGTCCATCAAAGCAGCTGGGGCACAGTGAAGCAGAAAGCCTTGGCAGGGATCTGACTCTATTGCTTCCTTTGGTGCCCTACTCCCCACCTGCCCAGGCTTCCTGTCACTCTCAGCTCCTCTTCTCCACTCTGCAACTGGGCAGGAGACTAATTTGGCTGAAACTGGAGAGGCACAGATGGTATCAGGGTACTGTCTCCAAACATACCAGCTGCTGTAAACCTTGGAGTTTTTGTCAGCATCTCCAAAATGGCTCTGTTAATAGTCTGTGCAGTGGAAAGGGAAAGAGAGGTGAGAGACACTGATTTCTCATGTTCTTAATATTAAGCCAGTGAAACTTTTTTCCCCTAGTATTTAAAAAGTAGGTATTCAGTAGACTCCCAGGACCCCAGCAGTTTTCCTCTGAGCTACAGCAACACATTAAAAGGAGCTTACTGAAAGGCAACCTTAGAATAAAAAAAGAACTGGCATTTTCTTGGTGTTAAAATGGCTGGAATGATTCATCAGGAAAGAAAATATGTGGCAAAAAGTGAGGTCTTTCTAAGACATCTGGTGTTTGTAAACAATGAGATAGAGTAATCAGAAAGCAAAGACAAAGCTTTTCCCAGCTTTGAAAGCCCATTTATCCCACTGGATATGGTTACTGCTCCCTTCCCTATTCCTCGTATCCTCTGTTTCCGAGGAACAATAGTTTACATAATATTCGGAGTTCAGTTTGAGAAAATAAAAAAGTAATTTTGTCCAAAATCAATACTGACTTAAGAAGAAAACACAATAAAAAGCATATACATTTTGATTTTGACTCAATTAAGTAACAATTTTTTTAATATTCTTACAGTTACCTCTCATCTATTAAACATATAATAAAAGATCAGATTAAGGATTGTAGTCATTTTAAGGCAAGCAAGATTTATTTTTTTCTCATACTGTCCATGCCTTTGCTCTTGTCTACATTCCTGAGGTATATCAGGGGTCATAGATCCAAAAGTTGTTTCTATTGTTACTATAAGTAGATTACAAAACCTCGTATAGAAAGTAAAGAATGTATAATATACATCGTTTACTTCTACTACATATGTATCTAATCAGCTAAGCATATATTTGTATACTTCCTGGTATATACAATTTAAATGTAACTTTATTGTAACAGAAAAAATCCAAACAAACAGTAAACTCATTCTCCAGCCTGATTATGAGCATACTTTACTTTCTTTCTGTGAAAATATAAGCAAAAGGAAAAGGTAGGATTTTAATATCTCATTTTTGTCATACTTCAATGGCAGAAATATTGCTTTCCTCTTCCATACTAATGATGGATCAGTCACTCATTTCATAAGTACTCAGAATCCCAAGAAATTCAGTATGTTCTTCTTTGTAACAATTGATTTGCCAGTTCTTTTAAATATTAACTACTTTACCTGTCTATCCATACCTGCATCCATCCATCTTTTTGTTATATCTTATTTCTTAGTTCTACATTTTGTATAGCTTCCAAAAACATGGAAGACGCAAAAGAAAATTTTGTTTTTAAATTGTCTCCAGGAAAGCCTTCTACTAGAATTTCATATCAAGTGCCAGCAAGAATCTATAAAACTCGGTCAGAAGTTCATAGGCATTAAAATCCTTGTTATTGATGGGTCTTGGGGTCAGATTCAGCTAATGCTAAGGATCCTTCTCCTGGGAATGAGTTTCTTCAATTATTTGGCCTTCTTCTCCAGCTAACAGATAGTTTTATGAGCAAATGTTGTTGGATTATCTATCTCTGAAATTACACCCTGACAATGTTAAAATGATATAATGATCTCAGACCCTGTAAAGCCCAGTGCTAACCTGCTACACTCACTGATTAGCCTGGGACTGCTGTAGGATATAAATAAAGCTGGCAGTTGGACTAAAAGGCAACTGGTAGGGCCTGAGCAGACTGAGAAATTTTGGCCTTGGTTATCTGTTTTCTTGCCAACCTTCAACGAGCATGATGCTGCCGCTCTGTTCCAGAAACTTTGCTTTAGCCTGGTGTGAGAACAGTCAAGCAACTTTTTAGCCTCCTTTGAGGGGAACTGGAGAAGTGGATAAAGTGTATGGAAAAACAATGCTCAGACACTTTCAGAGAATAACAGGCATGCTGTTAAAAATGCGTGTTTCCTGGAATCAATTTATTTTGTTTTGTAGATGCTCCAACACAGCAGTATAAACACTCACATTTTCTTTTGGGTAGATACCATCGGGAAAGTAAAATTTAGGTGGAAAAAAAGTGAAAGTAAAATGTAAGTATTTCTGAAAGAGGTATCCTTGTCTTTGGTGGTCTGCCTGCATTTTGCAACTCTTAAAATGGGAAATTGAAAATTAACAAAACCATTCTATATGCACAAATAAATTCCATGGATATTTACTTAGTTAGGTTTAAAAAACCCAAATTTGGTATGTACTTCTAATTCTAATGGGGATAAATGGTAGACAATGACACAAAATAGCATAAACCCCGAACTAGATGGCCTCTACACTCCCCAGAGCTAAATAAACAAAGACCAAAATATGAAATTAAAAAAAAAAAAAAGAAGAAAATACAGGACAGTAATCACAAAATATCTTGTAGAGGTTTTTCTTTATTACACAGAAGTTGGAAGCACAGGACATTCCACTAGAAGCCCTTTTTAAGAGATTTCTAGCATGATTTCCCAAATCCACGAACTATGGCTAAAATTCTACAGACCAGAGGGTCTTCCTGTCTTGTGGTTTACACGACTAGGTATTCTAACAGTCTGTGATAGACACACACCAACCACACGGATGAGTCACACAGAGGGAATGAATTCATCATTAATGAATATGAATTCACTTGAGACACATCTTAGCAATTGAGATGGGTTAAAATCTGTCAGTGTTGACAAGGAGGAAATATACGAGAAGTAGGCATGGGAATATTGCCCATATTTTGCTGGCTCTAGAAACTTTTTACAGAAGACCTACACTTCTGTGTTAAACATTTCAGATGCAGCCGGTTGGGAATGACAATAACACTTCAAACCTTTTCTCACTCTTGAAAGGTAAAATCCAAACAGAATTAATATCTGTAAATCTCCAGGCTTTTTGACAGCACTTTCTGTCTTTGATTTGAAATGCATTTTGTGCAGTTGATATAGAATGAAGGGGCCAAGATAGCTAGACCATAAAAGCATTCCTTAGTGTGCCACGAAGATGGAGTTCAGCATTAGTCTCTAGCATTAAGCTGCACCATCCTTTGGGGTTTTTGCTCACAAAGATGTGAGGTATCCATTCATGATTATGTCCTGTAACATTTTAAAGAATTATACTCCCTGAAGCATTACAGTATACAAATCTTCCCAGGTTAACAGGTATTTTATGACAAGCAAGGCCCTTCATACCTCCACTCACAAGGAGAGATTGCAATTTTGGCAGAAAACATTGAAATATTTGTTGTAAGGAAAAAAGAAAAAAAAGGAAAAAGAAATGATTTGACCATGTTGACATGAGCAATTTTAAGCTAAGCAAAATACGGTACTGTTCCCAAATGAAAACATGACTTTAGATTAGTCTGTTAATTGCTGCTCAGTTTTGGTAAATGTGAATGGAGATGAGAGATCGTGGTGGAGAATGGAAAGTGAAGTTGAAGAGGATATTATGATCACCAGTTATGAAAGGGCCAACAGGGTCCACAATTCTCGTGACTGTAACAACTCTTTTTTTCTTCAACCTAATTTTCAGTTTAGCTTTATTCATAGCTAATTTAGACCCATTTGATCTTAGGTCAACTTCATCTCTTAGTTTAAAATATTTGTTTCTAGGCCAGCTATTTGTCCAATCTTATATGTAACATAAGAAAAATTTCCACTCAGCTGAATAGGGCTTCCCATTATATGACAGTAGCTAAAACCTTGCTACCTTTTCCATTTCCCATACCAAAAGTTTTCCCCTCACCTGTTGGTATCCCAGGTCTACATCTGCTCTACTCTTGAACACAGATGGACAAGAACAGCAAGATTTTTTTTCTTGTTTTATATCCCAGTGTTTATTCCCTCTGTACAAGGTTCTTGTGGTTCACTCAGCATAGCAGAGGAGACATTTCGCACCATTTAATGGTATACTTCATTACTTGTTAATGCTCCTTAAAATTGGTGCAGGCTCTGAGCTGAACTCACTGTATCAGTGCAATTTCAAACTGATCTCAAAGACTGGGGCCTGGAGCCACAGTTGAATTGTAAGTGCACAATTTTCTCCACAAGGCTAAGGTTGACCAACAGAAATTATGCACTCAGCCTTACATCTCCTGGCTAGCACACAAAAATAATAACCCATTTGACCTTTCCATTTTCTAATAGTTAGCATTTTTTACCAAATTTTGTTGAGTCAACACTCAGACTGGAGTGACTACCAATTGTCAACAAGTTACTTTAAACACTTTTAAAAAAATTTCTTTGTTATGGCTTCCCGGTGTGTGGGTTCACAATAGAGTGAATTTTATGTGTGCAAGTGTAGCCTAAATTTGGTGGCTACTCATCAGAGAGTGCTGGGCTTCATGTTCCTGTGTTTAGATTTCCTCTGGTGCCCAAGCTGACCAGCAGCCTCTGAATTATCCTGAAGTAATTTCTGTGATCATGGTGTTGTCATGTCCAGCACTGTAAGATCAAGAGGGGCTTGGGAAGCTTAAAGAGAAAAGAGAGATCAGTACATTCCAATTGTCTGTTTCCCAATAGTGTTTTACCTACCAAATAGCACTGTGCTCTAAACCCTAAAAAGCACCTTGAACTGCCTTGTTTTGAAATATGAATGTTTCTAGATACGTGAAAGTCAGACTTGACAGCATGAATTTGGGTGCTTCTGTTACTTGGTGAAGAATATATAAAAGAAAGGAGCTGTGGTTCAAGATCTGAGCAAGTCTGAGTCGTGGTCATCCTCTGCATGGGGAAATGTGAAAATCCACTGCTGTGCTGCTGCCTGCAGGCAGTGGCTTTTCAGGTACTCAAATATCTCAAATTCACAAGAAGTAACTGGATTTGTCCGGGTGGTGACATTCAGTTTCCGCAGAGAAGTTTATAGAGGAAGATAATTTTTTTTTTTTTAAATTCAGAGAAGATACACTTAGATTTTATGTAAACCTGGAGTGAAAGAACACATTGGCTCACGTGTTTAGTACTATAGCAAGGAGAAATCCACACTCAGCCTCAAGAAGTCCAGAAGGCCTCTGCTGCTGCCCCCACACACAGGGGACAATTAAGGTGATCCTGGTAGGAAATATAACGAGCGAAGTTGCACTACAGCAATTCCGCACCTCTTCTTTGCCCAGAGACTGCCACATTAAGGTCCGAAATATATCTGAGTTTTTGTGTACAGTAGAGAGCTCTTCATAGAAAAGGTTGTTCACAATTGAGGTCTGATGTGGAGGAAATAGCAATTAGAGATGTTGTTTCTTTCAGAATCCTCCAAAAGAAAGTTTTATAGTGATTTGTAGCTGAGCCAATGACATAGGACTTTAAGGACTGTGGAAAAAGAAACTATTATTTCCTATTTCATTTCATTGTTATGCAATTATGAGACAAATATACCCCTGTATGGAAGGTTAGTCCAGAATGTTAGTCCAGATTTTACTGGAACATGTGTACTGTGCATATAGTTGGGCACTTCCTACAGCACCTGCCTACAGCAGCTCTGTTAAGCAATGTTAAATATTAAGCAAGGCTGGATAACACACTGATAATTCTCCTCTAACTGCCGATACCCAAACACACACAGAAAAGACAGCCAAACTACCTTCTTCATAAAAAGACATGAAACAAATAAGAATTCATAATTGAAAAAAGTCCCTTAATTAAAAAAAAAAAAAAGGGCTGCCAGAAAAAAATGTGCCTAATCTTCATGAAGAGACATTCTTAATTTTTTTCTCCTTCAATAAGATTGAAGAATGTGAGTGTATAAACAGAAATTGCAGAGAGACATCAACTCTATTTTGTAGCAATATCTTTATTTGATCTTTACATGATGAGAAGACTGCCTTGAATACCTCCAACTACGCTGAAAAGAAATCTACTGAGATTTCTGTGGCCACACAGACTCCGAGCTCCCAGCGCAGGCAGGTCTGGCAATTGTGTCGCTGCTCTGGGAGCACACTGAGGGATGGCTTGTACCACCTCTTGTCCTTAAGGACAACATGGAAGAGATGATTTGAGGAAAGGCTGGATGGATGTACAGCCACTTTGCTGTGATTTGCAGAGCCAGCATGCAAAGGCAGATTAATTGGGGAAGAAGTGAAAATAAAAGATCCATAAAGAAGGGAAGGGAAGGGATGTGTAATACAGTCTTTATAATGGGCCAGCATAGCTTCATGACAAGCAGGGTTGTCATGCTAAACAAACCACAAAGCACTTATTTTTTTTCCTTCTTCTTTTTACCCAAGCATTTTAAAAGAGACAGAAAAAGTTTCAGGCTTTAGCAGCAGTCTCTGAAAACACCTTGCTTCTCATGAGAGTCGGTCACAGCCCTCCCACACCCTTTGCTGTCCAAATAAACATTGCAAGGGAATGTTCTTTACATTCCCTGTTGAGCATGTATAGAAAAGATTGCTCTGGCGCAGCCTGCTCTCTGTTGACAACAGTGTTTCCTGTTATTGTGAAGGAGTCACAGGCCTGCCTCCAGTCCAGATCTGGGGAGCGGTGTTGTCACAGATGTTTTTTCAGGTGTAAAATTCCTGTTGGCCACACAGGCTGTTCACATAGAATAAAATGGGTGTCTTCAGCTTGGCTCGGTGTGTCTGTTTTCTCAGTACTGTGCTGAACCAGCTCCTCTTTTTGCTGCAGTGATGTAACCAGGGAATGTGGAAGGGAGTTTAAAACTCTTCCTGTTGCATATAGGAAATGTTCTGAAAACCTGAGGTTTCACTTTTTGTGCTTATTGTGGGTCAGCTAGGCCATGGGGGAGAAGAACAGGCAATTGTGAGTTCAAGGACTGCATGATAGGAAAGACTCTCTTTTTGCTGGAAGAATGTGGTTGAACTTTCTCCCTGAAGAAGATTTATCCTGTTGTGATTTCAAGGACCCTTAAAAAAGCCAGCCTTAGAGAGCCACCCACACAAGATAGCAGCATAGCAGCTGCAATACAACGCTATCGTGGTTAATGACTGCAAATACAGTCTAGTATTATGAAAAGGTCACTGTGAGAGGGTATCCTGCTGTGCTGGAGCTTATGCAGGTGCTGTGGGTGTATCCATAATAGTATCATATCACTGGTGGCAGGGAATTTTTAGATACCAACCTTCTCTGTGTTAACCTGGAGAGAACTCTGCATTCCATAAACTTATTTAACCCCAGCATGAGTGGTTTTACAGTGCAGTAGCTACTTCACTGAGTAGAAAACTCATTTCACTGTCACTTTGATGTACTGTCAAAATGTGTTTTTCTTTTCCTTTCCAGTACAATTGTTTTCTTAATTTGTAAACATTTTGTTTGTGCTAGATATGCAAGAATACTCCTCCTTAAAATGATTGTTTTGATGAAATGTAGACTTGCTTGATATTACTTTTCCATTAAAATGTGGAAAGAAAAACTGTGGTCTTCCGTAAAAGTGAAAAACCATCACTGAACTGTGTTTGTTTAAAAAGAAAGCTGCAAGGCCTGGGACCTGCTATTGCAATGAGGGCAGTCTAAGAGTTCAGATGATCCATTTCTTCATTCTTTCACTCAATTGTTTTTTCACAATGGTTCTTCAGTTTGTTGGAGACAATCCCGAAGCTGACAGAACAGCCAATACTTCGTATTAAAAAGCAGTTGTTAAATATTGCACATGGGAAAATAAATGGTTATTCGGCATGTTTCTAAAATGTCATCAACTCTTCTTTGCTATTCAGCATATTCGCATCATTCTTTGCCGAATTCATATGAACAGAGGCCTAAGTTCAGTGAGAAAACCCAGAAAAAATATGCAGCAGTGCTGAAGAGAATGATAATATTTTTCAAATATTCCCTGTGTTTATCTCTCATTTTGAAATTTCAACAGATTCTGAAAGATAATGTAGCTGTGGAAAAGAGGTAATGATGACTGCACAGGTGCACTTTTACCTTCTTTTTATTTATTTCTTTTCACCCTAGAGAAAAAACAACACAGAAGGAATAAAATCCTGTGTTCTTTATCTGACACGTCAGGAAAGCCACTAGTAAGTTATTCAGGTAAAATATTTCTCAGCTCACACCTGTGCACACATAGATACACACAAATATATGTGGGTGTGTGTATACTTATGAACAACTGCCATTTACAGGAGGCTTTTGTCCACTCCAACGATAACAAGTGAAAAGACCAGATCTGATTGAGTTGGTCTGACATTGAAACACTTTATTTTTATGCACCATCTTTCATGCAAGCATATAAAGAAATTCTTCAAAGCCAGTTTATCTACATGTTCCTGAGTGGTGCAACTAAAGTGCTTGGTTTTACAGGAAGCATCTGTACGTGTTGCAGGGCAGGGGTGAAGATGGAAACAATGGCCAAGTTTCAGGAGAATGATTGAGTGCTGGAAAACTGGGAAGTTCATGCAATGGGATGAACACTTTTTTTAGGCAGTTAGAGAGGCTCTGCCCACTGAGCAGATGACTTCTGGAAGGAATTTGAAGAGAATTAGTGGGAATGGCTATTTCAGATGGCAGAAAGAATCAAAATAGAAAGCCAGTTCCTTAGGCCTGGACTATCTCCTTTCAAGTCTGAAACATATTTCCTTTCTGTCTTGGATCTTTTGTATCCAAGAGCTCTTTATCCTGCTCTGGTAATAACAGCCCAGAAGGAAGGCTCCAGGGGGAAGAAGCTAGGATGAGCTCTGCTTATGACCCCTTCATCACTCAGGCTGAGGCAGACAGGACTTGCAAACTTTCTGGGTATTGTGGATTCATACTGTTTGGATATTTTCTCAGCATACCCCAACTTAGCCCCAAAACTCGTTGCCTGCTCTCTGGCAGCAGTATTCAACCTGGTACAGGATCCTCCAGCTTGTAAACAGGCCCTGGCTGAGTCTTGGCTATTAGCAACAAAAAGAACATATGACAAATCTAAGATGATAGATTTTAGAAGTAGATGGAAGTGGACCTTGGACACTGACAAATCGACATTATTTCTATTTTGGGCACAAGAAGACACATATTCATGTGATAAATATCAGAAAAATTGGCTTGATTTGACAAAATAATTATGTGGAACAGAATAAATTTAAATTATAGAAGTCTGCACTTCTTTTCATTATAAGGTCTCTTGGTAGTAATAGTCAAAACAACATACAACAGTGTATGTTCAATAGATGTGATTTTAAGAAATTATGAAAATCTCCAGTTTCCACTTGAAAATAATAGGTACAGCAAGAGTCTGAACTACAGATTTTGATAATGCTCTGAGAAGTTTAATCATTATATATAAAACTCAATTTTGAATTACATGGTGGAAATCCCTTTGGTTTCACTCGGGAAAAATTCTTATGATGATCTTGGTCTTTCCTAATATTTTTCTCTCTTTTGGGCTGTGATTCCCCTTGTTTTCTTGTCTCTTTTGTACAGTTTTTGTTCAGCTTCAGCTTATTTTCCAATCTATAGTAATGTATAATTGTTAGTAATTCTTTCAGAGGATATGGGGCATAGCTGTTACATTTGTAGTAAAAAAACACCCCAACACTTCAGTATACATATAAAAAAGAGAATTTTCTGTTTTTATAAATAGAAGTTATGATACTTACAAGATTTCAGCATCAACAAAAATCAGCATCTGCAATTAAGAACTTAAACACAGAAACAGATCTCATCTTAGATCATCAGTGTGGTCTTCACATCTTGCTGTGTGTCAAAAATTAAAGAAAGGAAAGCTGAGTGAAGTTGGTATAGGGGCCTTTGGTCTGCCGTACTTCCTCCTCTGCTGGGTTAGGTGTTCAGGAATGCAGATGGTAGCTGAGACATTCTTTCACTCTCAGAGGCTGTTCTTAGCTACAGGCAAAAAACAAAGAACCTGGCTGCACATAGCTTTATGATCTTAGAACAGGCAAGCAATGACTTACTGGTGTTTAATAAGTCAAGGAACTTGAGGCATGATAAATTGAATTTCCAGTTATCTATTCAAAAACAGATGGTCACATTTCAAAACACTTTGTTGCCAGCATGCTAACTTGAAAGGTCACACAGTGCTCTCGGCTGAGTTTTTCTATTGTTTGAGGTTTCTGCTTGCAGGCTGAGAGCAATATCCTGCACATTTTTTTAGCCTGTGGTGATACTAGTCACTTTAATCTGACATAAGTGTGGCCTGCCACCCCGAACTTGATGTTCTCTTTACTCCTTTGGGTAGGCATGAGATTCGTGCAGCTGGCTGGTGATCTGACTCACCCGACAAATACTAGTTCTGGTACAGATGATGATGGTGGGAATAGGCAAGCTAGGGGAATATGGGGCCATCCTTTCTGTCAGCAAGGCAACATTTACATCAGCTCACAATGTCTGATAGAGAGCGTTAAAGTAAAATCATCTTCAGCTTCATGGATGAATTTGAGATATTCTGTATTTTGGGTGCAACTTCCATGCATCTGTTGTATTACTACCAAGTATAATTAAATCTGTAGAAGAAATTTCACATCATGAAATGCTAAATCAGACTGCGACATCCCTAACAAAACTTTACCTGGGTCTCATGGCAAAGGCTCTTTACAATAGCAAATAATCACATGCTAAATGGAAGAATTTGGAGAAGCTTCAAGTTTATTGTTCTCCCTGGTTTGTCTGCCAAGGCAGCAATGAAAGTAATTAACTGTTCAGTCACATCTAAACCCAAGTAGTAGGGAAGAAAGGATAATAGAGGGTAATAAATCTGTTTCTATGTCCTGTCTGATTGTAGCCTACCACATTTCTAATATCTTAAAATATTTATATAGTAACACAGAAGGTAGAGATATAGAGACTCTTTTGCAGTCATCTATTTCAGCCACCATTTCTCATAGTTCATTTTTACTCCATCACATCTGTTTTTACCTTTTCAGATTCATCTAGATAGTTCTTCTTTCCCTTTTTTTTTTTAATTTTTATATAACTATGCTATCATTCTTCATCACCTGAGTTTTCCAGCTCTGTCCAAAAGACCTAGGTTTGCATCACTGGCCAGCTTTTAAGGGTTGCTTCTCTGTCTTTTCAGATAATGAAGGGTCAGGCATGCAAAAGGGAAGAGTCTCCTGGTGACACTAAGCTACAGTTTCTGAGTCTGTATTTTACCAGCCTTTCTCCACTTCCTCTCCAAGGGATATGCACACACAGATTGTGAAGGAAAAGGTATTTAAAATGTAACCTCCAAAGAATTAACTGTCAGACTGCGATCTAAAAGAATTAGCTCATTTCAAGCAAAAGGCATTTTTGTTGCATTATCAGTGACGCCACTTTTCCTCTTTCACACACAGACTTGCTAGATACTTTTTAGCAGGTACTGTTACATACACCCAAGTGGTAGTGAATACCACACGAAGTATCTTGTGGCAACACAAATCCCTTCAGTTGTCTCCTGGCTCCTAATATAGGGGGTTTTGGGTTTTGTTGTTGTTGTTGTTGTTTTGTTGTTTTTGATGTTGCTGTGGTTGGTTATTTTTGTTGTTTTTGTGGTTTTTTATTTGTTTGCGTTTTTGTTTTTTCTGTTTGGTTTTTTTTGTTCTTTTTGTTTTGTTTTTGTTTGGTTTTTGTTGTTGTTTTTTCTTTTTTTTTAAGCCATCTCTTCCAATAGTAAACATAATATTGATTTCTCCTATTTGAGATACCATTGCCTATAATCAGCAGTTGTAGGAATACTTGTTTAGCCATGCTGAGCACTGTTGCAGTGCTACTCCCTAGAGAGTAGGGAGGCTTGCACCTCATGCCACCATGTGCAAGCCCAGTCAGACTCCGCAGCACTGTCCAGCACAGGGTTTCTGCTCCCCTCTGTGCTCTGTGACAGCACAGATGAAACTGGTCTAGTCTTTTCGCAGCTAATGGACATTCTTCAGGTGTTTGTCCAAAGCAGATTTGTGTCTGTGCACACATGTGTGTGATACAGCCTGAATCGGATGGTGTCTAAGAAGCTGCTGAAGAGAGTGATGAAATCACCCATTTCCCCCCTTTTCCTCCTCACACCAAAAAAGTCGTCCTCAGAATCTTTGGAATGAACTCAGCGGGATGACATTTTTTCACTAAGAAATAAGGTGGATCTCAGAAATTAGTCATTCCCTTTATTCTCCACAAAAAGGTGGGGGATGAACACAGTGAAGCAATTAATTCCACTGAGGTACTTCTAACATCTTCCCAATTACTTCAGGGAATACTTCTGTTGTCTGATGATTCCCATATATTTCCTGGGAAACCTATACCTCATAGATGTTGCTTTTTCCTTTCCTATATATTTAATTGCAATTATTTTTTGAATGTCTTGAACAAATTACTGAAAGTATAAATATGTGCTTCAGATTACTTTAGAACTCAAATCCTGTAATTATTTTCCTTGTAATACACCTGAATTCTTTTTCTGACCAATATGTTTGAAACCATCTCATCTGCAGTGTTGAAAGATAGAAGTAGCTTTGCTCTCTTGAAGAGCTCTCTTTTTGCATAATGTCTATGGTAACATCTTCTTTTTCTGCAGTGACTTTTGTGCTGTTTAAGACAACGTTACAATTTGGCAATCTTTTTTCAGGTGTCTACTCATAAATCGATGGTTAAGAAATACCTCTCGTGGCTGTTGTCTGAAGACAGCTGTAGTCAAGTAAGGATTTTGATTAACTTCCTTTGTTTTTTAGTTTGAACAATAAATTCTCTTATCCCATTTGGGTTTTGCAGTGCCTGGTGTTTAAAACTACTATTGAATAGACTATTATTATCTTGGAAAACACCAGGAGCATGATTACCTCTTGTGAAGTTATTCATATTTGCGTATGGCACATGAAAAATGGAATTTTAATGTAAATGAGTAGAGAATTATGGTATATAATTGCAGTATTTTCCATGCTGCCCAGTTTTCACAATTATGATGTCCTGAGGTGCAAAGGAATGTAAAATCATGCTCTTGATTAGGAATTCTTTGCCTTTTCAAAAGAAATTTCAACTGGTAATTTCTTTTTTGTTTCAATTATGGTATTCTCTAGTTGATACAATTTAGTGTAGCCTGACCTGAGTCAGAAACATTAGAAAATCTTTGTCTTTGGAATTACAGTTCTCAGCTCCTACACTTTGGCAGTTATTTCCTGGAAGTTTCCTTGCTTTGGTCTGTAGCAAGTACACAGTATGTATGACAAGTTGATTGTTGTGGAAATGCATGATCAAGCTGCATGTTTATTCCAGATTTTGGAAAGGGAATCCTTTTGTGTACTTTGATTTACAGATGTTGCCTCTGAATAAAGCATTTCTGTCTTCATATTTATTTGTGTCAGTGTTTCCTACTTTTACCTGATGTGAAGCTCTTCAGTGGTAGAAACGTTGTGCTTGTTTAGAGCTAGCAGTATGCTCAGCTTTGTACAATACTCAACAGAAGACAATCACTGCCCTGGAGAGCTTAAAGTCTAAAAATACCTCAGCTAGTGCTTCAGCTTTTTTCAGCCTTTAACGTTCTCAAGATTTTATTATTGTTTTGTCTCATCCTAATAAAATTCAATTTTAAACTGTCAATCAAAGCAAATCAGCTTGGTTCCTCTCTGAAAACAGTCTGGCAAAAGGTAAACTATTCACTTTTAGATATGAAAATAAGTGTGAGTTCAATCCAGCATTGACTGCAAAGCAGAATCCCATTGTTATGGGCCCCTCTAGGTTACCTTAAACTTCCCTACCTGCTCCTGATAGTGCCAGCAAAATATTTGCAAGCCCTCTGGCTGAATTACCTGTCTTCTCTTTGGCTGTACAGAGCAGTTTAGTTGTAGCAAACTGCTGGTGCTCTGATTGCAAATGAGGTCATCTGGGTAAGACATCCTGATGCTTTCATGAATATATGAGAGTATTTTGAAGCAATAAGAGGTATGTTTCTCTAGTAAGTCTCATGTCAAAGCTATGCTGTGGGGTTTTTTTGCCATTAGGACTGTCAGAAGCAAAGTGAAGATGAGTGTGATCTGCTAGTTTAATACTAGGCCAGGGAAGGATGGCAAGAGATGACATCATGTGCTAATGGAAAAGGACTAAAGAAGAATGAGGAAAAAAACTTTAGCAGAAAGGCTTTGCAGTCCATTGGACACTGCCTCTTTTTGCTGTGGTTATTTTTGTAAACGTTTCTGCCTCTGTGGTTTTTCCTTTCTAAGAACAACATCAGTCAGCACTGAACTGTGGTATCTCAGATTCTTTCTAGGGATTAAGTTGCAGGTTTAATTTTTGGGCTGGCATAAGGACCATCTGTTCAGTGTAGTTTGGAGGAAGAGTGGAGATATGTGTGTTGTGAACATACAGAACACACTGTAAGAAGAGAAGGCAGAGAATAGACTTTAACATCTTGTCATTTTCAGTTTTGTTGTTAATTCTGTTGTGCTTGAAAGAGAGTGCTTCTAAAGGATAAAGCTATCAGGTCCTGTCCTATATGTGGTGAGTTAAGGGAGGACAGTTTCAGGTTCCTCTTCAGAGTGGTTGAACTGCGTGATGGCTTACAGGGTTGGTAAGAAATGAAGTCATTCCCTGTCCCAAATCTACTACTATATTGTGGTGGCTACAGTATCTTAATGGTTTTGAGAAAGAGATAATTTTACTATTCACAACTTTAAATTTCCCGTCTCCTCAGCACATACCTTGTACTGACTTCTTCCTCTTCAGCTCCATTCTCATCCCATTAAGTCACTGTATATAAAAAAATTGATCTTTGCTGTCCCATCTGGTATTAAAATTATGCCACGAACAACTGCAGGAGCCCTGCACACTTTTGTGTGTTTCAGATTAAGCCCTACACCCATATTACCCCCACCTGACAAGGGCTACTCCTATTTCATAAACCAAAGCCCCTTCTCTGCCTTGACAGGATCCTGGATTACCAAACTAGTTCTCTTGCCTTCTCCTACAATACAGCCTGCATCCCCTTCATCATTCATAGGGATGTTCTTCACCGTAATTTATTATTTCCAAAGATCTAAAGTTGCTACTTTGATTTAAAACATGTATATCATGTCTCTTTGGAGGAAGGGAGAAAGAACAATAGGAGACCTCAAATCCAGGAGAAGTTTGAAGAGTTAGAAAAACAAAAGAAGGAGGTATAGAAAGGGTCACTGACTACACTCACATAGAGGTAGCCTCTCTTCCCATTCCTGCTCCATCTGATGGATTAATCTCCAAAGAGAAGATACTGGATATTCATAAGAGAGATTCTTCAGAGATTCATTACTGACCTTAAGGTATACCTCATATTCCTTAGCTACTGAGCTTACTGATCTCCTATCTGCAGTCCTTCACTCTTCATTGGGAGCCTTATTCATTATTTATGTAAAAGGGTTAGTGAATGTTAGGAACTAAATGAATGAATGTTTAGGGCTTGAAACACAATGGAACTGACTGGGAAACAAAAATATAGAAATTTGTAAAAAATGTTCATCTGTTTTCAACATCCATTTGGTATGTTTAGGAGGAGGACGTGATGGAAATCCTTACCAGAAACAACTATGCATTTGAATCCCTAAGAGTCCTGATCCACAACCTCAAGAAGGCTAAAATAACACAACTATAAAACTGTGAAACTTTGCATATCTCTTTGTCACCTACTACTTGCATGTGCCTTCCTCTGACTGCAGATCTAGCTTAGCTGATCTCGTGGTATTCCCTCACTCATGAATGATAAACATTCTTCTGTGTGCTGCTGCTGCTCATAAGGACCTTAGCCATCTCTGTGGGGAGGAGGACACACATGGGGAAAGGAGAAGCTGACAGGTGGGCTTGGAAAAACTTCACAGTGATCCCAAGCCATGACTGTGACTCATAAATCAGAGTCTTTGCTCTAGTGAGCACATCAAAATACAAAGAAGCAGATGGATTTTAGAGCGGTTCAGGTACAGGGAAATGAGAAACATTTTGGTACCATCAGCTTTTTCTCTCTGCTCCTCACAGCTCTGTCCCTGTTAGGTCTGCTCTCTGAGCTGCCCCCTGAGCAGGCTATAATGTCTTTCAGGCAAATTAACTTGCTCAATAGTTTGTGTTCCTTAATACATTTCACCAGATTGTGCAGATTTAACCCAGATCAGGCATGGACATGAGAGCCCAACTCTGCGAAGTTAACTAGAGAGCATGATATACAGGCTGGCTTCTTCTGGGCAGCAGACCACTTCTAACCCAATATGAAGATAGAACGGCACATACAGACAGTACCTGAGGTAACATCATGTCTGCTTGGACAAAATTACCTATTTAGCATTGTCTGAACCAAGCTGAAGTGGCAGAGTGTTTGTGCTGGTTTAGTGCTCTGTGCTATGCAGCCACACAGTTTGATGATAGTTTTCAGATGCTTTTAAAAACCACTGCATGCTTTCACACTTGATTTACCATCTCATGGTGCTACAGCACTCAAAAGTACTGAAAGCACATATTTTCTACCACTATTCTTTTTCACTGAAACAGTGTAAAAGAATTTCTGCTTGGCAATCAGCATAACTGGATTTGCCTATTAAAAGTCAGCCTACAAGCAAAGGGGTCCAATACTCCTGGATCTTTCTATTTTTTTTTTTTTCTGGACAAATGCAACTGAGCCTAAGCAAATGCTAAAGAAACATGAAATATACTGTTCCTTTACATTTGGTTAATAAAGTTTCAGGTATGCTATGGATGTTTTCTTCTAATAGTTGTAAGACATAAACTGTAGGATTTTTTTCGAATGTAATTATTAATTTATAAAAAAGATGACAGAATGAGAAAAAGGGGACCATAATCATGTTCCATTTCTATTGTTTTGGAAAATTTTATTTGACACAGTCCTATTTTCCTCCAAACTCTCAATTTTTGATGGATCAAAGTTAGGTTTAGCCCAGACATAAAAATATTACTACTTTCCAGGCCTTCTCTGTACTGCTTTTACATGAAAGGAGTGAAATGCGGTATCTCAGGATGAAAACTGCCCAATGAATTTCATGGGAGAACTTCTTATTTAGAATAATTCATTAGAAGCATATTGCAGCATCCAGATGCATTCTTGTAGAAATACTCTATGCCTCTTAACTTTGCCATTGCAAAAAAAGCATTTTGTTATCATGTGTTTTTATATTCATTCACCTTCTACTGTATTTCTTAGCTATACTATCATTTGTTTAATGCAAAGGGTCTCCCGGGGTGAATACGGAATAGCACATAGGCAAATAATTGTCTTGTTCAGTAAAATTTAGGCACCTGAATAAAGGCAAACAATACAGATTTTATGGAATAAGCCATCTGGTCTGTAGAAAAAGCTTTTTAGGTTCCTCGAGAATGATTACTCTCACAAAAAGTAGAGTTGTATTGTCTGGACTAACCATTTAGGGCCCTATTCTTCTGTCCTTGGGGCACCTAGACCTGGACTTACACTTCTACTGCTGAATTCAGATGAACTTCTATTTGTACAAGCTAGCACTCAGCCCTGTATCGCATGTGGCCCCCACAAACCCAAGGTGTCGCGTGTTTGAATTTATCATATCTGAAATAAAACAGGTGGTCTTGCATCCCAGGAAAATGACATCTTTATGCCAAGAAACTGCTGTGCATCAACTCCCTATCATGTGGGAGGATATGTTGGCTATGTGGGAGTACTGGGGAGAACAAGCACGTGAAAAGTCGATTGGGTGAGGGTTGAAGGAGAGCAGGTTGTCTGGCATGCCACACGGGTCCTTCATCCTGCAGGGCTGCTGTCTCCTGCATTGTACTTGGGCACTATCTGGAAGATCTGTAGCTCATCCGTATGTCATACTACTCTCCCAGTTTGACAGTAAAACAACACTTGGGGCTAGTGGTCAAGACTGTGTCAAAACCAGCAGGACTGCTTAATTTTCCAGAGTAGAGATTATCTGAGTGTCTAATCATAAATAAAGAACTTTATATCTCAGCAAGTGAGATGGATATTAGACCAAGGACAGTCTGGTGCCAGATTTAGGAAGAGCACTTAAGTGCTTACTTAACATTTACATCAAAGCTCACGTGTTTGAAAGACTTTGAGACTCACATCCCCCAAATTTCTGTCTGGGTGGCTGATGCGTCACAGCACTCAGCATGCGTTCTGCGTAATAGAAATCACATTTTTAGATATCATTTGGCATCTAAAAAATTCCTTGGTAGTATGACTTTGGTTCATGAAAGCACTTTAATATATGATGTGAACCCAGCAAATTCTAGCCTATCTTAGAAAGCTCATGCAGGTCGTCCTAGATTACTCTTCAACCTTATCTCTTTTGGTATTGCGAAGAATGTTTTCAGGAATATTTTTCTTCTGATGTTTCCATTCACAGCAATTAAAGCATTTCATGCTCTTGAAAGTTGTGTTGCAACTGTCTGTCTTTTGTAGATGCGTGAATGGAAGAAGAGACAGTCTCAGAAAACTGGAGATAGCCCTGCCCATTAAATTAATTGAATTTTTCAGATATATAGCCTGCAGACAATTTGAGTAGCTTTTAATCCAATCTGCCCATCCCATCACATACAGATTTTATATCTCAGTGGTACTGGGGGGGAATAACTCCCAGTTTTTTTTCCTTAATCCTCCATTACAATGCAGCAAGGGACAGCAGTGGGACTATTAACCTGCAGCGGCTTGATCTATTTGTACCCAGAGAGAGATACGGGATGATTCTGCTGTTTCATCCAGAGGGGGTTTGTAAAGTCTTCTTTCCCCTGACAAGCCTTTCCACTTGACAACTTCTCACCTATATGCTAATGCTTTTGGGAGCAAGGTGTGAAACCAAGAGGAGAAATACACCTGTTTGCATAGTGATTTTTTCTGATGTTAATAGTTGGGAAGTGTTATGTAACATGACTTTTGCAAACAACTGGAAGTTTAGCTTGGCAAATGGCAAGCAGCCTCCGCACAATATTGTTCCCTGCATGTGGAAATTCCCAGCATGACTGATTCAAAAGTTTAACATAACTGACACCTTGCAGGAAAAAAATAGCTCAGATAAACTGAAATGAAGTATTTCAAAAACTAGGTGCTCGGACATTAATCTAACAATGCTGAGAAATTTATGTTGCTCATTCAAAAAGGGAAGAATAAAAGAGAAGAAAACTTTCATTTTCATGTTCCTAGCATCTTCGTTTCAGGAGAATGCTGCAGTGGTGGGTTTAGCTCCTTTATACATCAAAGGGTAGCTGTAACCTGTTCTGGAAGTGGGTTAACATGTGATAATTAAGTGACTTTAAATATTAATCATCCTATTTAAAAGCAACATTGGCAAAGAAAGACATCTCTAATAAGAGATAGAATTACATTATAAACATTATTCCATAAAAAATGGGGCTTATTCAAGTGTTTCTCTGAAACCAAATGAGAACCAATCAAGTGTCTGAGTACATTCCCAGGGTGCTACAAGGAAGCCGAATTCTTTTCATAATTGTTGGCAAACTTCTTTCAAAACACACAGCACACAGACTTAAAATGCATTTTTCCTGCTGTGTGTCTGTGTTTATGGGTGAATACCATATGGACTTTGGTCTGAGCTTTGCTCATCTGAAAAACTCTGGGAGAGGACTCCATGTTTCAGTTAACAGTTTCCTGTTGAGCAGACAAAACACATTCACCTTAAGGAAGCAAAAATGACAAAGTTATTTTAAGGTAAACAAGCCATTTTGTTTCCTCAGGGTGTGGAGTAATTTTGTTTTTGTTATTCACATCTGGATAAAAAGGACAGATTAGATATCACTACTGTTAGCTTCAGCTTTTCTCAGGCAAATAAAGACAGGATTTGAATAGGAAGTATTTATATAATTTGAAGGCTAAGCTGACCCTGAAGGCAGTGATCAACTTAAAGATTTGTCCTATAGTAGCATATTGATGTGAAAGTTGAAATGAGGCAGATGTGCCTGATTGACACAAGGTCAGGCAGGGCTGTGTTCTGAGAAGGGATTCTCGAAGCTGATAAAACTGATAGAAAGTTATTATAAAATTGCTCTCTTTCACAGTTTAATTTACCAGTGGTTAAGGAAAAAATGGGAACGTTCATGTAGATTGCATGGATGTGACTCTGTACAGTGTTCTATGCCTTGCAGAGCAGTGACTGCTAACTTTCCCATAGGAAACAGACATCAGTAATAATACATTGTTTGGTTAATATAGGAAATTCATGAATTCTGCTATTGAGTTTTTTTCAGGTTTTTATTTTCCTGAAAATGTTGCTTAAGGCCCAATTCTGCAGTTCTTGTGCCAAAAGACATTTAACCAAATGAGTGTTGAATTTAGTTCTCTGTCCTTATTCAATTGTTATTTAAGTTAAATATTCATTGACTTCAACAAGAGACTTTTGCTAAGAGCTGAATTAAACTAAGTAAAAACATCAGGACCCAGCTAAGATACTGACTTCTCCCACGTCCTTGGAGCTCAGTATACTGGAATTCATTAACTCTCATAAAATGCAATGCTGAAAGTTGATATGTTATTGAGTAATGATGAATGGAGAGTTACATCCATGCATTAGGTTACTTGTTTCCGTTTCTACGATGCTTAGTAGAAGGCTGTTTCCCTGCATAGCTTTTGGACATTACTTATGATTGCAAAACTGTGATGGTTAAAAACTATTGGCAGGGAATTTGTAAAACTCTCAGTGCTCTGAGTGTCTTGATCTGCACAGGGAGTGAAAGAACACGAAACTGGCTGATCAATATGATTCTCAGAGTCGTGCTTTTTGTCTTGATGCAACTTGTAATTCAGTGATTGGGTATGAGGGAGGAAATCAGGAAAAGGTTAGAGAGGGTTGTGTTTTAAATTCAATAGGCAGTGAGTGAAATGGAAGAGAAATTCCACTGCTAAAATTATCGACCCATTTCTGTACTGAGATGGACTTAGCATAAGACTAGCTGTGGTAAAAAACATGAGAAGCAGGATCTGAAAGTCAGACTACTTCAAAGTTTAAAGTAAGGCAGTTTCAAGAATATTCTCCTCTACTCCACAAGCACATGTTTGCAGCTGATCAAATGGCTGCTGACAGCAAAGAAGTCTGCTGTAGTACCTACCAAGCCAATTGTAGAAGTGTTGGGGCAGCAATAAAAGCATTGACAGCAAGATTTTACATCAAGAAAAGTCTCCTCACATATGGAAATGCTTCACTGGCTTGCAGAATTAGTTCCCCACATTATGCCCCTGTTACATCTCAATTCTGATTAAGGGTGATGTGAAATCTGAGTTTCCTAAGGAGAACAGTGTTAGAAGATATAGGGCCTCTTTGCCAAATTTTCTGCTGGTCCACATGCCATCTATTTTTTGATGCCTGTGTAGAGTATTTATATCAACAGAAAAGTGATGTTTCTTCACAATGAAAAAGGAATTTGAATTGCTCTCCAGTTGAAAAACTCTCAGAAATTTGGGCTCTTTCTAAAAACAGATTGTTAAAGCTACATCATTTGTATATTTGACTTTTTTCCATGAATGGATTCTAATAATTAAATAAGATTTCTGTTCTTTGTGCTTTTTTCACAGATTTGCATACCTGTTCTGCTTGTTTTGCTTGAGACTGCTAGCACATAGAGACCAGAAAAATAAGATTGTATATTGATCTAAGCAGATTCGCTCCTAAACAAACTTTTCCTCAAAGATTTCCAGAAGGCACCAGCAGCTCTTTAAGAAGTAACAGCCTACAAAAATGTTATTTTTCACAGTTAAGCAGACTTTGGTCTAAAGCTGTGCAAACAAGCCTCTGAATCCTTGTTGCTTCCAGAGGCTGTTTTTGGGTGTGTGCTGATCTATAAATCAAAAGGATTTGAAACAATGTAAGAGAAAATGGTTAAAGAAAACAAATACAAAAGGAAACATTTTTCTCTTCTCCCTCCTGCAGATCAGGGTACCTTCCAAAGAAGTCAAAGGCCTTACAGGGATGCAAAATTTGAGTATGAAAAAGGAAACTCAAGAGTGCCTGGTCCAAATCCCATTGAATTAGTGCCAAACTTGCCCTCGACCACAGTGAGCTTTTGTTGAGATCTCACGCTCTGATTTTGGCAGTAAGGTTGGCTACCACATCGCAGTCCACTTCAGTTTGAAACAGGTAAGACCCAAATGGGAGCAAAAGTTTAAAATAAAAGAAGGCACCAGATCAATGTGGACCCTGCCGGGCTCTCTTATAAAGAGCGTATGTGACTCTTTGTGAAACCATATATAACATTGGCATCATATGGAGAGCCCAAATGGCTTAAGGGCTTTGGAGAAGCATTGATGTGAAAGGCCCTGAAGCAATAGGACACTTATTAATGCCCCGCCAGTACCGCAGGATAATACATCCACCGGTGTTCTAAACCAGGCAGCTTATATCGGGTCTTACTCTGCTGCTGGTGTCGGTGACAAAACCCCTGGAGACGCCAGTGGTGAGAGAACCCAGGCAACGGTGATAAAGGGAATTTATTTGCTCTGATGGGAGCAGAGCTAACTTTGAATAGTCCCATTTCCTGATGTTGACTGTCAAAATCCACCCTTGTGTTCCTGATATCACAATGCAGTAATAAAAGTACTGCCTGCCCAAGCAACCTAAACACTAGAGTGCAGCTGGAGGTGAAATCTCTAGATATGAGAGTATCTGTAACAAATAAAAGATTTTCCTGGCAGGAGCTACTTAATTGGCAAATAAATAAATGGTAAATTTGGTCTCACTGTTCTTTTTAAATAGAATGAAGGTGATCATTTTAGAAAGAAAAACAAAAAAGAACACTAATTAAAAAACCCATTAGTCATTTAAACAGCTCTAATTTTATTTGGTTTAAACAATAAAAGTATAGGAAGAGATAAAAGATAAGACTGGATCAGGTGGTGTTAATTGCTGATTCTAGGTGGGGTTTTCTTGGTTTTTTTTCCCCTCCATGCATGTACTGACACTCATAGTATTATCTAAAAGGAATATAAGAAGCATCTTAGTCCACTATCAGCAATTAATCATCGAATAGCCTGTCTATGAGGAAAATTGCTTCTCTGAAAAATTAGTGCAAGCTTATCCTTTGCATTCAAGTCAATGACAGTGTTGTTCACAGAAAAACTGTCCCAATGCAGCCATCCAGTATCCCTGAGATCTGTGAGGGAGCAGATTTTGTCCCTAAGGGCTTTCCTTTGTGACTTTTTGATTAGCCTGCAAGAGCATAAACAGTACATAGCTTTGATGGGTGTTAAAAAGTCCAGCCAGTATCAGGGCTTCAACAAATGTGTATGTGTGTGTGCGTTACTGCCAGGTGGTGCTTGGGTCTGCAGTTCATTTGCTGGTTCTGATCACTGCCTGCCTGCACTGCACAAATCTGACTCACTCTTGAGCTCCCATTTACAGTCAATCAAGTGCATCTCTTCTGAAACAAACCCCAGGTGTAGCTCTGGGGGAATCTCACTCCAGGGACCGCTACAAATAAGCAGTGTGGCTAAGACTTCATAGTCCTGCATTTGTAGTCTTTCAGGAGACTTTGCACTCGGTCATCTCCAGCACATGCAGGGCATGCAGGGCTTAAGAGCATAAAATCGTAACGCTGATATGCTCCATCGTAGTCCTCATACTATTTCAGACCCTTTGAACTGAATAAAATACACAGAAAATAATAACTGTCTGATGGCCTGAGGACACCAAACAGGGCCCAGGAGAGACCCAGGACCAAGTGCTGTGGAATGTGAATGCAGCCAATGGCCTTCACCTTTGGGCGAAAGAGCATTTAGCAGGGTAAATATTTACCTACTCCAAGTGTATGTCAGGCATGGCTAAAAGGGGTTTGCGTACGAAAGACGATAATTAACATGATCAAGTCTTCAGTATATTTTTCAGGGCTACTGATTAGAGCAACTGATGCAAGCAGTCAGAAGAGTAACAGGCTGTGAGGTTCGGCACACCTCAGTCTCTTGGAAATTCCACGCGATAATTTCCCATTTACTAAGAACAAGGTGCCAGGTCACTGCTAGTTTAGATTGGGGCATTAAGTGTGACATACAATCACCATTTCAAAAACTGCATCTCTCTGACAGTTTCTGTTTTCATCTCCAAGCTACAAGTGTGACACTGTGAATACTGAAAACATAGGAAATACATTTAATTTGGTTTCCCTGTAAGAGAAAAAGAGGACTTTTGGAATTATATTTGGAGTCAAAGAGGCTGTATGTTTTGTCCATCAGATCTCCTCAGAGGTTTCTTCTCCTGTAATATATTTATCCTGCTGGGTGGGTTATTTTTGGAGTCATATTTCTGTATGATATAACTTTTGAGGGAGGGCAGGGAAAGACAGAAATGTCCTGGTTCATTGGAACGTTTCCATAGGGAGATGTCTGTAGTCCTGTCAAAATAAGACACTCTCATAAGTGCCATTCTGCAAGAAAGAACATGTGCTTATCATATCCTGAACAGTGAAGATGATCAACTCATTTGCTAGTGTTTGTTAATCTTACATCACCGCATTGCAATTCTAATAAATGTTTCCTCATCTTTCTCTCGCATCTTATTACTTACGTCCTGAGGTGCAGGAGAGTGTGTATTTTTTCCATTGGGCTGCAGACATGCCCCTGTGGAAATGCCTCTGCCTAATGATCTAGATGATCTTGGAGGTCTTTTCCAACTGAAACAATTCTTTGATTCCAATAACTGCAGAGAAACTGTATATGAGATATTTTGTCAAGTCATTGATAAGCACAAAGGACCCTGATTTCCAGAAGTACTGCTGTGAGACATCTCTAGTCACTGAAAATGTGATTCTACAAAGCAAGGAAATAATCTCAGTCCTTTAATGTGATGGTGGATTTTCATAGGAAACTTTTAGGAGTCCCTGAGGGTCTCTTCCACCACATTAATGATGCAGTTTAGCTGCACCTGCAACCCATTAAGACTGCTCTTTCTAATCCGGATGGCAGGCCACCAAGGTTAAATCTGATCAAGGTTCCTTACCCCCGCAGAGCTCCATACATTTTAGAAACTGAGTAGAACTCACTTTTTCACGGTATATAATGAAAAGGAAGGAAAAAGCTAAAAAACTAGCCATGGGGGTTGTTCACCAGCCAGGCATATTCTTACAAAAATTAAATGTTGATAAATTATTTTTCTGGATTTTAGTATGTTGTTTCATGATACACTTTCCCTGTTGTTATGTTTGAATAATGAAAAGCTGAAGCAATCAAGAAGTTTTAGGCTGAAACATGTCTTTTCAGAGCAGAAAAGCAAACCCAGTGACTTCTTGAGCTGTTAAAACTAAATCTTGTATCTTCAGAAGTTGTTTACGTGCTTCGTATCTGCAAGCCAGCCCACAAAGCCAGACTTGTCCCTGTGACCCACTGACTTTTTGACATCTTGAGGTCATGCATCCAAAGCATGCACAAGCAGGAAACGCAAGGTTTCTTCCAACCACATCCTGGTGTGTCTGTAGTGTAAATTAGAGCTGTGAGAGCTCTGGGAAAATTCATCTGGCAAGCACGCTATGTTTCTTTTCCTTTTTTTTATAAATTGTGCTAAAGGGTTTGAGCTTAGTCTGAGTCTAATTAAAATTAATGAGAATTAAATGTAAGGGAAAAAAACAGAGATCATGCATAAATAATTGGTGGTAGGGAAAATCTGTATATTGAGAAGCCACTCAGCAGGAACCTCCTGTACCTAAGGACTGATGTAAGTGATAAGATGCAGGAGAAAGATGAGAGAATATTTACTAGAATTGCAATGTAGTGATGTAAGAGTGACACATACTAGCAAATCAGCTGATCATCTTAATCATTCCGGATAAGATATGCACACATTTTTGCTTCTGGAATGGAGCTTATGAGAGTGTCTGTTTGGTGTTCTTTTTTTTGGCAGAACTACAGACTTTTCAATTTCCAGTCCAAAAAGAGACCATCTTCTCTTCTTTTATTTATCTAGCTATTTACTTATCTAGCAACTTTGTTAATTCTCTGCCAGTCATATCCCTGTCATGTCAGCCAAAGCTGGAAGGAATTACTCAGATGTCACTGATCCCTGCTGAGAACCTACTATTGAAGTGTCTCAGATTGCTCTTAAAAATAATCATCTTTTATGAGGCCTATGTGAACAAGAAGCAAACAAGAAAAATGAGACATAAAGAAAAAAGCCGAAAATGCAAAGGGATTCTATCAGCTTTTGGTTTCAGGATAGTCAGCTGAGATTCAAAGTAAGTAAATTATCTTATCTTATATGATTCTTACTCCTGGTCCAGCTTAAAAATTAATAATATGAAGTTTCAAGGTGCTCATTTGAAGATGAGGCTACTGAACATGGTGCCACATGGCTGAGTGTCGAATAAATAACATGGAAAGACAGGGGCAGTACAATATTTTAAAAAAGGGAGATTGATGAAATCCATTCCCACATAAATGAAACAAAATCAGATAAGATCATATTTCCTGCACTGGCATCATGGATATGTGATAACATAAATATTTGATGGATATGTAGAGAGCTCTTCTCAAAGTGTACAGTATATCCAGCTGCCTTTCTCCCCCAAACCACAAACACTGAGAAATAAATGGTTGCTCTTTTCTGAATGGCACAAAAGAGTTGTTGGTACAACTGAGATACCAATGAAATGCATTGCAAAAATAATTATCTTACTTGCACCAAACAGGAAAAGAATACACAGTGGCTGTAAATTCAAAAATTCCCCCAAGAATCAGCTTGGGAAGAAGGACTTATGCAACAGCATTTTTAGTTTTGTTTACAAAGCAAGAGCAGGTGCAAGTCCAGCTTGACAAATACAATAAAAATTTTGCATGTTTGCAAGTTCTAAGTACTGCAGTACTGAAGCACCCAACTGTTCAGACCTTGAAGATTTCCGCTGGATATATCATCACATTTATGATCTATTGATATGGAATGAAGGTTGTCAGCAATACACAAGACCAATACTAACATTAAATGAAGCATGAAATCTCCAACTGACAAGAGAAAGATGTCAAACTGGACAGAAAGAAGTGAAGCTCAGAGAGCACCAGTTCAGTAATAATGGATAAGGCTGATGCATGGGATCAGAAAAACAAAGATGATCTCAGCCTCGGTACATCCCTTCACAGCCAACCTATTTTTCTGACCACACAGCAGTGCAGCCAATGTTGCTGGCATCTGCTTACCTATTTCTGACTATCCAGAACGGGGGAGTTCTACGCATAACGCAATGTCCCAAGTTCTCATTCTGAGTTCACTGTCTGACTTGATGTAATACAGAAAAGTTCCATCAGCTGCAAATCAGCGATGCCCTAACTAGCCCAAGATGTTGCTTTATGACTTAGCTTTGTTTTATTTTTCAAAAGATTGATGAGAGTGGTCTGACTGACGTCATTCAAGACATGCTGCAAATACAGAAGTTTTAATATTAAAATTCTATCATGCAGCTCTGCCTAGATGTTATTTATTAGAAATAGACTGTTGTGTTCTTCGTTTGTGTATTTTTATTTGGCAGCTCTTATAATCATTCCTGTAATTAAAAAGTAAAAATTCCATACCTTTAAATCATAGATGTCTGGAATAGCTGCACTCAGTGTAGTGCAGAGGGTTTACACAGTAAGTGAATGAGTCCCTGTAAATGCGAGCTGAGCAAGAAGCCCTCTGTGCACAACCTCCCCAGAGCAAGACAGCAAGTGTGTCAGTGACAGTACGGGAAAAACCTTTCCATGACTGTGTCCGGAGCTCTCACAAGTCTAACATAACAGTACCTGCAGATTACAGCATTCAAGAAATTTGAAGGCAATAAAGAGGTCATGCAAATGGAAAGATATTTGAAGACTTCTGAATAAGATTTCTGTTTCTCCTTAACAGATGAATTAAAGCAACTTTAATTCAAGGCAAGGCAGAGAGGCATTGCCTGCAAGACAATTTTGCTTGTGACAAATAAATGAATAATGATAAAGTCTCTGTTAGGTGATTTGTTTGATCTGTAGAGGTTATAAAGGGTATATCAAACTAATAATTTAAATTTCGAGTGCTCACTGGTTTTATTTCTGTGTTTGTGTTAGAGAATAAGTCAGGAAGCTACTTCTCTCATAGCACATTTGGACTGGTATCAGTCACTGCTTGACTGGCCTGTGTATTTCACGAAAGGCAGTTCTGTGAGGTGCGTTCTTTTCCCACTCACTGTAAGCAGCTGAGTCTGAGGCTTTTTAAAATGACATTGAAGAGACATAAAGGTTAAGCATGGTACTGCGGAATGCCAGGAAATAAGATTTGAAGACTGACTGCCTATAAAACCTACACAAATGTTTCCATCAGTAAAATGGGTAGAACAGTTTCAGAAACATGATGCAATTAACAGTTGCTTATGAACGTGCAATGGTTTACTACAGTTCTTCTCGAATCAGTACGTCGAATTTTCTTGCAGTTTTGGGAGTCAGGTCACATATCTTCTTGGCAGATAGTGTGTGGGTATCTTAGCAATGATTGCAGTTCCTGGAGTGTACCATACACTCAGTGCAACATAGCACAAGTGTGAAAGAGGGTTATTATCAGGCTTAAATCAGTAACTTCTGTGGGTGGAACCATTATAAAAATGAGTAATTTAACACTTTGCAGCATTACTGCACATCCAGCTTCGCTGTCCAGTCAGTGTCTCTATTACAATCCACCATTATCTCTGGTTTGAGCAGAAACTGTACTTCCAGTTGTTGAACATCTGTGATTATATGTACATTTATGTCTTCCACAGCGTGCTGCAAAATGCTTAGCCCTTCAACTGTTACAACTGTTTGCAGAGCTGCCTTATCAGCCAGGTAAGAAATAATCCTCCCTTCCAAATGGTTATTGATTTCAGGCCAAAGCAAAACATATTAAAACTCCCTACAACAGCTGTTTTACTGTTTTTTGTTGGATCAGCTGATTTTCTCTAATACTTTATTTCCATTAGGGTCGTACACTTATTGTTCATGCCACTGTTTTCCAGCTCAAATGTGATTTAAAAAAAAGAAAGAAAAAAAAAGGATTTATATTTCTGTGTCTTCCCACAACACATTTAGCTTGCATTTTTCTTCCCTTGACTTGCCCTTTTCCTTTGAAAGTAGGGTTCTCTGTACTCCTGTACTGGCAGCTTTCTCCAGGACCCTCATCCTCAGATTCAATGCCAAAAGTGTGTGTGATGTATTTATGCCCCATTCCTTCTTTCACTTGCTGCACATACTGTCAGAGAAGGCAGTCTTTGTAGTTATGGCCACAGGGGTGATGCTTACCAGTCTGTACCCTTGGGTATGCCAGTCTTCCTCCAGCAGCTCAACCCAAATACTGGCATGAGAAGGCTCAGCATTGGTCAGAATTGGTCTTACCACTGGTAAACCTGCTCACCTTGCCGAAAAACCTGTTGTTCTCCAAAGGAGGTGTTGAGGTGTTTAATTTGTTTTGGTCATCCTGTGTCATGTCAAAGGTAAGGTAAGAAAGAAAGAGTCTAACAAAAGAGCCAGTTGAGACCTGCATCAACTACCTATAAAGAAATTATGGTGTTTGATCAACTGTTTTCATCTTGGGAAGTATCACTGTAAAAGGAGTATCTCTATGGAAGAATAGCGGAGCTGTTTTTGTCTGCTTTATTAAGGACATGAAAGAAAGGGATGGGAGACTCTACTTCACAGCAGGCCAACTAGAGCAGCTAAGGATCTGCATTAGGAGACAAACCTCTCAGAAGGCATCAGAATCAAGAAGAACTAATTCTCCTTTATTTTATCAAGTTAAAACAATATTGTAAAATCCTAACTCCTGGATCCAGGTGACTACAGATGCCTCAGGAAAGGCTGAGGGAGCTGGGCCTGTTTATCCTTGAGAAGAGGTGACTGAGAGGGGACCTTATGAATGTGTATAAGTATCTGCAGAGAGGGTGACAAAAGGATGGAGCCAGGCTCTGCTCAGTGGTGCTAAGCACTAGGACAAGAGGCAATGGGCAGAAACTGATGCACAGCAAGTTCCACCTGAACATGGGGAAGAACTTCACAGTGCAGGTGGCCGAGCACTGGAACAGGTTGCCCAAAGTGGTTGTGGAGTCTCCCTCACTGGAGATATCCAAGAAGTATCTGGGCACAATCCTGTGCCATGTGCTCTGGGATGACCCTTCCTGAGCAGGGGGGTTGGATCAGATGATCCACTGTGGTCCCTTCCAGCCTGACCCATCCTGTGATTCTGTGATTTTCTTGCCAGTGAAATTTCTCTGTCAGTGAGTCACAAGAGTAAGTTTCTCTCTCCCACTTCATGCCTCCTCAGACACACTTCTGGTCACACAGACATATCCCTCTTAAGGATTAATGTCCTCCTTCACCGTGGAGGAAAGGAGGCTTCAGCCACAGTACACCACACCCCTTCAAGGTTTGCATTTGAACAGGAAAATATAATGGCCCAGCAGGATCCCCGAAGAGAGATGTGAGGAACAGTGAAGTGTCCTAGTGGGAGAAGATTCCTGGGCTGTGTACCTGCACTCAGCTTTGTGCCAGAGTCACAGTGAGGCTGTTCTTGAGTTCAGAATTTCAACCTTCATTAGAAACAAAGGATTTCAATTTTCCTCTAGGTAAATCCTACTCTTAATGAGTACGGATGTGACCCTTTTACAGAGAAAAAAGTTTTGAAAGAACCAGTATGTTGAATTGAGGTTTCAAAGTGATTCAACTGAATTGTTTTTCTAAAATAAAAAAGCAAAAACAAAACAAAAAAAAGCAAAAATTTTGAAAACAGGTAAGATTCTGCCATCAGAAATTAAAATGGCTCATAAATATATTTACAGACATTGAAAAAGAATGCCCAGTAGATGGAAGAGTCTTCTTTAACCTAAAGCTACCAATTTTTTTTTTTAACTTGGTTAATATTTCCTCTAAGAGAATACTCTTTGGGGCCAAAACCATACGTTACATATTTCAGACCTATAATCAGAAATAAGTTATTTATACTTTTTCACGATTCCTTTCTCAAGTCTGACTGGCATGATATTTTGAGCTCCTAGCATTACCAGGTGGGACAATATTGAAGCAGTATATATTATCTCTCAGATCATTCCTTCATTTTCTAGTATCCCCTCTTCCCCCACGACCCTTTTGCTCTTTTTTGGCCACCTCCCAAAATAATTCTCTTCTGTTTTCTTTTTTGCTGACAGTTTCCATTTAAAAGACCTTGGTTTCTGCCCCTTTGTATTCATTACAGAATATAAATCAGGAGATCTCTGATTAGCTTACTTCCTTGTTTTTTTTAGCCAGGATGATGTCAGTACAGCTTAGGGAGTGAAGATTATTGGTTACATTGTGGGCTCTCTGCTAGCCAAGTCGAGAGAAGCTCAGTGTTTAAAAGAGTGGAAACTTGATGTAAACAACTACAATTTATATTGCTTGGAATCATGGTGAGAAAGAAAATTTTCATGCTAGATGTGAATGTGTTTTGTGATCAGGCATGAGTCTAGCCCAAAGAAGAAGTAAAACTTAGTTAAAATGTCACAGGTCCCCTTCTGTTCTGCAGGAACCAACCTCTGGTGTACTTAGTGACTCATTTGTTGAAAGGTGTGTTTGGCAATACTCTCAGAACTATTACTCAAAACATTGACGTGGAAAAGGTTCAGTCTCTTTCCTAGTAAAACATCTTATTTAAGATTCACAAGACTCACAAACCCTCACGAGGGTTTAGTGTTGCCACAAAGACTGGCTCTTTAGTGGAGTGCTTGGTGGCATTCAGGTTCCTACAAAAGATAGCTTGAGAGTATTCTCAATGCTTTTTCTTATCCGTCTTATATGATTTGTTTTATGCAGCAGATATATTTAACATTAGCCAAAAGAGTGATATTATTTAACAGCAGTGCTAACCTTTATCATCTGACAAGTCCAATTTGCTGTTTAGAGTCAAAATCGCATTCCATTAGGAAAAGTCACATCAAGTCATATCCCCACTGGTCTGTTTATTTATCGAGAAAGCATGTTCTCACCTTATTTCTCAAACCATTCTGATCTGTTTATTTTAAAGTGAAGTAATGAAGAAACATAGATTGCATTCCCCCAAACATAAAATAAAATTTCTTTCCTCTCAGATCAGTGCCAACTATCAGTGACTTTTAGCCTTGCTCGTATCATTTCAGGGTCTCACCCAAGGCCCTGAGAAAGACAGTTTCTTTTCGTGGGTATTTTCCCCAAATCTAGGTGCCAGCCCCTCGCACTGAGGGAGGGGTGGTTTTTGCAGGGCCAGAGAGCCATGGTGCCTGAGACGTGCCTCTGTCTAACCCACCAGACGGGGACCTCTGTGCAGTAGTGGAGTCTACTCTATTGTCCAGCCGCAGCGGGCTGGGGAAACAGCTGTGAACAGCCTTCTCGCTCCAAAAATGTTACTGTGGCCCCCATACCCATTTCCTGGTAAAAAACTAGCGATCTGCACAGACAGGCAAATAAACCAAAACAAACCTGTGACAGAGAGTTACAGCAAACCTTCTGACATAAGGCAGTTTACTTAACTCACCTTGAAATGATGAGGTGTTGCAGTGAGCTTCCACACCTGCATTCAGAAAGGATCTCAAGCCCCCTTGTCAGGGCTGTGCTCCTGTGCTCTGTGCAGAGGTTTTACACTAAATATGTTAGGGTCCGAACATTACTTGCTCATGGCTGGAGGTCTTCAAAGCTGCATTTCATCTCTAAATGGCTGAGATTCTGTGAACATTTTAGTCAAGAGGCAACAAGAAAATAATATTCAGTGGCCTTTCACTTTGCCAGTAGTTATTAGAACTCTTGTTATTTGGAATTACAATGAAAAGGGATATTATACTATTTTTCTCCGTTTGAATAAGGACAAATTGAAAGCTGACACCTTTTTTTTCCCTGAAAACAATCATTCTACTTTGAGACCTAAATCTGAATATTTCTGAAAATGGCTTATTTTTCTGCGCCATGGCACCTCTATAAACGGAGTTTAATGTAGCTGATGTCTGACTTCTTAAAAGTTTAGAAGAAACTTTGGGGCTACAGGAATCTCTGCATGATTCAGCTCAGAGAGCCATCAATTATTTTCTCTCAGTCTAAGAGTACAAGAAATTAGAAGGCTACTTTTACCAGAACTAATTGCACAATCTGCACTGACTGGCTTCTCATTTTTGAGTCTCAAGTGGGCAGAACTTGGTTTGTAGAATGCCAGAGTTTTCGTCTGGCTTTTATTTTGTGAAAGCACATTTAAAGTAATTGATCCATTTAATAAAGTAGAATTTTTTTTTTCATTAGCTGTAGACAAAATTAATGTTGAGGACTCTATTATATGATTAATAAATGGCAAAAGATTAAATTTGGAGAGACATGATGGTTGTTCACAGACATCTATTGTTTGGAAATAAAGAGTCAAACATTGTTTTTTGTTCTCCAGCCTTACACATATTGCCAAAACACCACAAGCCTTTAATTCTTAGCACACAGAAGATAGGACATAGGACATGAACTAAATCCCAGTTTATAGTGACGATTTTGTAATCATTTCCTATCAGGCAACCAAGAATGTTAGCACAGAAGCAGTTAGGCCAAAAGAAAGAGAGACCACCTCTTCCTCAAGGTCTGAATTTTAAAGCAAATCTGTATAAGTAAATATTCAAGGCCAGATTGCATGAAGCTTTCAACAACCTGGTCTAGTGCAAGGTCTCCGTGCCCATGGCAGGGAGTTGGAACTACATGGTCTTGAAGGTCCTTTCCAACTCAAACCATTCTATGATGTTATAATAATCACTCAAAAAAAAAAAAAAAATCAAAAAATAATTGAAAAATCTCTTAGATCATTGAGTCCAACAATTATTCTAGCACCTGACACATTCTGTATCGTTATTCCTGCCTACAATGCATTGCAGGGGAGGAAAATTTCACTTTTTTCGTATGAGCTTTCGTACAAACTCCTCAGCTGATGAACACAACTGAGAATTTGGGGTGTAAAGGGCTAAGGGGTTTCCTAGTTGAAGGATGCCATCTTCTCTAGGCTACTGTTTTGAAATGGCCTTAGCTTGGTATGGAGATGGAAATTGTTAACATACTGCTCAAAACCAATCACCTCTGGGAAAACCTACATGACTCTGGCAGGGTGGGCAGCCTGAATTGCTCCTTGCAGCTAGGGAACTGATCAGTCCCTGCAGTGCAAGGACAAGTCATGCAGGCAGGCCAGGGGAAGGTAAACATGCTCTGCCTCTGCTTCTGATGGAAATCTATTTTGCAACCTTCGCCTTCTTCTGACACCAGGCTGACACTTTTCCTGGGCATGCAGACTGGCATGGCAAGAACTGTGTGGTTCTGGACATATAAACAGATACAGGAGCTATTAAACCCCACCATTTATAGGTTAGTCTGTTGAAAACATGCTTGTTGGAGATTAAAGGCTTAACCTACCTATGTTGCCAAAAAAGCTATCATGAGTTTTCCAAATTAAACATAAACATTCACCTCATTGTAAATGCTGTGGTCAATTATGCTAAATCCTGCAAACAGCTTTTCTGTAAACAAATATTTTGTTAGCGAGATTAGAGGTCATCGCTGCTGATACATAGGGATAGACCATTAATTCTGATAAAATCAGAACTTAGCCAGAAGTTTCATTCTCTCTTATGAAGTTTTACAATCAGTACTTGTGCAAACTGAATAAACTCTTCTTTAGTAATATCTGGGTTTTCTCAGTCACTGAGACTTCTCCAAATTTCAGTGCACCAGGACAAATCATTTAACCTAAAGGATGAGAAGACAATTAATAGAAGAAGAACATGATGCCACATCAATAAATTAAACACACATTATGAAAATGCATGATCACAAACTGGAGTGCAACTTTTCTTTCTTTTTCCATCTATAGTTCCTTACAGAAAGGAAATACAAAAATGGTGGATGAAAAATGTAATTACAATATTTATTATACATCACCATACCAGCAACAAAGTCTTACCAACACTGTGGTTTTCTGCCCCAGAGATCTTGACTATACAGTGAAACTCACACAGTAGAAATTACTATCTAGCATAGCATTGGTCAAAATACTAAATTAAGTTTTGATTTTCAGTTAAATGCTGGAATATTTTTTAAAATGTTAAATAGGAGGGTTAATTTCTCTGGTAACGGTGCAGTTTAGAGAAATAATCAAGCCTCTGTTTCTTAAATGCAAGGCTCAAATTTCTGCATTAGGTTTCTCAGACTGGCACTTAAGGATACAACATTCTTATTGATCTAACCATCCAATCATCAAATCCATCTGTCTAAAATGTGTAGAGAAGTATGTTGTGGGCAACCATGTCAAAGGCTTCACAGGAGTCCAGATAAATGACGTCTGTAACTCTTATCTGCTGATGGAGTCCCTCCAGCATAGAAAGCTGCTAGATTGGCCAGGCAGGTCTTGCCCTCAGTGAAGCCATGATGGCTGTCCCAAATCACTTAGCTGTCCTTCACGTACCTTAACACAGCTTCTAGGAGAGTCTGCTCCATGATCTTTCCAGACACAGAAACTGACTGCCATGACTTTTCAAATATCATGGAGAGTGACTCGGCAACTACAGCAGCCAATTCTCTCAGGACTCTGGGATGCATCTCATCAGGCCTCATAGACTTACTGTTTGGAGAATTTTAATATTGCAACTGATTCTAAGTGATTTAGGAGTTCCCCAAAAATACTATTGAGACAGTAGGTTTTTTTGCTGATAGGTGCCAAAAACAGTCTGGAGCCTAAAGCATGCACACCTCAGTCTGTCTTCTCAAATGAAATTCTGAAGCAAAAGCTTTCTTCCACCTTCTTTTTGACAGTCCTGGTTTTATCTTTGTCATGTCCTTGTGCCGTTGCAGTTTGCTACACTCCATGTTTCCATCTTTGCTGAACCTCCTCCATCTGCAGTATCTGCTGAGGAAAGGATTAGCATTCCAATCTTGTCCAAAGAGCTGGAGCAAACAAAAAAATAGTTAGGATTGTCACTAGCCTCTTGATGATCTTTTGACATGCTTGGAATAGTTTACTTAGGCCATGTAGATAAGAAAGTAACCTACCAGGTAGTGCATGGAGTTTGAGTGTGTAACAAACAGAAACAACTGATTGTACTTCTGATTAAAGGCAATGAGACAATATCATTGTGAAAGGAGAGTGAGACTCAAGAAGGTGATTTCATGGGAAAAAAAAAGCCCGGGTGTGCATTCCAGTACAATTTTATATTAGATGCGAATATATTAAATTTGCTTTGTATATTTAATAGATGTTTTCTACGGCTTGTTGTCATTGCTAAACCAAACAGCATAGCAATACAACATCTTTTTCATGCTGGAAGAGGAAGTAGGAGATTAGTTTATAGGAAATAAATTGCGTGAAACTATAAGAGAAATCATAAGGGTTTCCAACGGGTAACATAGTGGACAGAGCTTGCTTTATGTAGCTTTCGGTGTACATATGAGTGTATATAATGTGTTTTCCTAAGGAGGCTTATAATGCATTTTATTTGGTTTTCTCATTAATTGAAAAACAGGTCTCTAGTGCTATATATAGTAAAATTTCAGTTTGGCGTTTATTTGTTTGGGGTTTTTTGCTTTTCTTTTAATAATCTTTTAACAGAAAAGCCTCTGCTCTTATAGAATATACTAGCCTGAGCCTTCAGAATGGTAGTTGTTAATTATGGCTTTATGGGTTGTATGCAGTTTTCTTTGTAAAGGTTTCTTGTATGGTCCCAGTGGGCCACTTTACACACATTAAAAGAGACATGTTATGGGTGGATATGATATGATTCCAGTTTGCATTTGAAAACCTGTACCTGCAGTAGAATTTGTGTTGGGCTTTGAATGGAAGAGCCATGGCAGGAGTTAAAAGAGATTGACAGACATGTAGACTAAGCAACGACCTGAACTACAGTTTAAGGACTTTTTTGCATTTAATGTAAACTGCATAGCCCAAGAGCCATCTGTAATCTGAGCTGAGTGAAAGTTTCTTTCAACAGTTTTTTAAATTTTTTTTTAATTCTGGGTAAAGAGGCAGATTTAGTGAAATCAAAACATTTCAAGAATATGTTTTGCCAAATCTTTCCTTAACAAATGTAAACATTCCGAAAATTCCCTGTGACTGACTTTGACACATTTTTAAAATTATATGTTGCCAGTTGAGAACTGGAATGGTTTCACATTTCAGAAAAACATTTAATTTTATTTATTGTCATTATAGAAAAAACATAGCCTCAAACTCAAACCAAGATGCTCTGATTTTCTGGACTTCAAGGGATTCCACAAGAACTTTTTTTATTTGTTTAATGCAAAAAAAAAAAATCCAAACAACGACATTTAAGCTTTTCTATGTGCGAACATCTAGTAAGCCAAAGGAATAATGTTTTCATCCTGCTTGACAACCAATTAACAGTTTCACTTCCCTTTCCTCCACAGGTAGGCATGAAATGCAGGTGTCAGACCAGAGGTGTTCCTGCAGAGCTCTCTGCAACATGACCATGGGATGATTGACCTTGAGAGCAAGAGCCTTTGACTAAACGATGACATAGCTGTGGAAATCTCAGGCTGGTGAGAATTGCATACAAGGACGAGCAGATGCAGTAGCAGTTCCTTTTTTTTTTTTTTTTTCTGGGAAGCCCTTTATTAATGTGATAATTGATGACTGAAGATTGAAATGTTGTATTTTTGTATCTTTTTCTTCCACTTGTGTTCAGTAACTGCTGCTTCTCCCCTCCTCTCCCACCCTCCAAAAAAAAAAAAAAAAAGAAAGAGGGTTAAAGTTATGCTAGGATTCTGTGCCATGGATAAAATCCAGGCCCCTCCTCTGCAACTTCAAAGGGGCCATTTGCAGTGGAATGAGTGTCATTTGGTGGTGGAAGCAGGAAGCTATTTGAGCAAGAGGCACGATATAAATGAGACAAGAGGTGGGGGAGCAGGACCTGAGGACCTGAGGACTGGTGCAGAACGATTTCCACTTACAAGAGCGCGCAGGTTGCTTCAGCTGCTGGGATACAGAAGGCAATTGCAGGGCACTTGCTGCCGTTCTGGGAGGGGAGTTTGCTTCACTTGGCTCTGTGCCCTCTTGCCCTGCAGCTCCCACGAGACCTGAGTCTGGGCACAAGGACTGATGTTCCAGTTCAATAGCATGCAGAGGACCACCACACTGAAACTAGGAGTATCCTAAAGTTCCCTTTCTCTTGGGGAAATCTGACTTCACCTCCTGCCCTAGCTCATACAATACTGAAATAAATCACAGAGCCTCACTTGTGCTCTATATAGTTTAATGAGCTGAAAAGAAAAATGCCTTTCCTTCCCCCTGTGAAATGGACCTTTACTTTCGTAAAGACAGAGGGACGTGGTCCTATCACATTCGTTGCTGTATAAAAAAACCCCTCACTGTATAACCTTTTTCCATCCTCACTCTTTTGTTTATGTGCAGTTTTTTTGGGTGTAACTTATCAAAGCTTTGCTTGCCCTATATTCCTGCAGGCCTCATTTGGATACAATGCATACTTGCCTTACTTCAGTTCCTGTAGACAGTGATGTATTTGATCTGCTTGCCTGAGATATGCATTTCTTTCAGAAACCCTAATGTAAACACTGGAAGTAGTTTATGGCTGTAAATCAGCATCCAATGGCCACGATGATTTAAGGCTGTGAAAAAGTGACATAAAAAAACCCTCTGCAGTCCAACTCAGAGTCTTAAGGTGGTTCTCTATTCCGTTCTTGAAGCAACAATTAGAAATACTATAAAAAAGAGCTTCTGGATCTCTTCTTTTATTTTTCTTCTCTTTCACTTTCTTCTTCTTTTCTTTTTTTCTTTTCAGTTTTGGTCAAGCACAGGGAAGTATTTTTCTGCTGTGCTGACTTTTTTTCTGCCTAGCATACTTGGAGCTGAAACAGTCTTGCTGACAGGATTTAATGTAAGGAAGTTTTGCAATACGCTTTACAGCTGGTGTAAAACTTCTTGGCGAATGTCAGAAGGTAACTGCTGTGATAAACTAGTTAGGTATTTTTGAGCATATTATTTAAACGAGATGCTTTCCCCTTAAACAAACACTTTATTTGGTACAGGGTTCTCTCAAGACATCCATCCTAATTGTTAAAATCCACCATTTAGCCAGCAAAGTTAGTTTATGTGCACTTTAAAGAAGGGGCAGAGACAATCCTTGAGAATTGCATTCTGTTTCCAGTGGTCATCTGCAAATAAAAGGTAATGAATTGCTTCTTTTTGTTTTTCAAATGAATATGTCCTAAAAATCTGAAGTAGTAAGAGTGACACTGAGCAATTAGAAAAAACGGTGTCATGTTTTGCTTTGTTTTCAAAAGGATTTGGAGAGTGAAACCTGCTCTTGTACATCTTGTTAGCACATTTCACTGTAGGTGGCAGTTTGTCAAAGATGAAAAAATATGTTTGTTTTAGCTGGCAAAGCTGCTTAGCGTATTGGCCTGAGCAGAGTTCTGAGCATCTGGATACCTGGAGTTTATTCCCAGCTGTGCCACTGCTTTGTTGAGTGACTCTGAGCAAGCACCCCTTTGCCTCTTTGCTGCCTGCTTCCCTCTCATGTAGTTTCTTGTGTCTAGTCATCTGGTGAATGCTTGGAGCCAACACTTTCAAGAGATTTTTATCTGTACAGCACCTAGCACAGCTGACTGCTATCTCACTTGGGATCTGCAGATGCTTCAGTCATGCAAGCAAGTAGCAGCAAAATTAACAATGTCTAATAAAGTCTTGTTTCACTGTGTTTATGAGAAGAGAATGAAGTAAAAGATAAATGGAAATTTTTTTTTGTGTTCTCAGAGTCTTTCAAAGACTGGAAAAGACAAATCTCTGGTTAGCTAGGATGTAGCCAGGGAACACCATGCCCTTTCCTGTGACTCTCACTGTGTGTCCTTGCAGTCACCAGAGTCAAAACAGAGGAAAATGGTAGTTTTTTGCCCTCCTAGACAGGAGAGGAGTTGAGCAAAACCAGGGACACAGCTGAAGAATAATCAATAATAAACAGTAGATAGCTAGTGATTGTTTCAGTTTCTCTGTAGCTCTTGGAACTGCTATAGCTGCTCCTGGGTGTACACGACTAAGCGGTTCCTTGTGCACTTCTGAGGGGCAAACTGCTACTTGTATGGAAAGTTGGACACATCCCCAAGCTCGTGAGTCACTGCTAATATTATGCAGATAATCAATAGGGTCCTTTCATGTTATAGCCAGCACACTGTCTATTTTCTTTACTTACCCATCCTCAAATGGGTTTTGAGCTCTCCATATATGCTGTTTTGACAATAGTTTTACTGCACCAACAGAAGCCAAAGTTACTCCTTCACATAGGTATGAAGGAAAGTTGAACCAGGCCAGGAGCTGAGCTTGTGGATGCGATTATAAGTGACCAGCAGTGTTTTCCTAATCTACTTCTTTTTGCTGCTTTTTTGAGCACTACAAGTGTTTGAGACTCGCACATGGTCAGTGTTGGCAGATGAACGTGTTCATCTCAAGCGCGGTGTCCTTGTGGCAGCGTTAAGCCCACGTTAGCGCTTCCTATGACACACCAACTTTGCTGGATGGCAATTTTATACTTCCACAGCTCAGAGTGAGGGTGAATGTGAAGAATGGATGGCCCTTCACAAAGATGAAAACTGTTTTATGACCTGAACTAAATCCTGAAAACTTGGAGGATTATTTCCTCAGTTCACCCTGAGCATGTGTTTTTCTGAGCTGCAGACTTAATTCAGATAGCAAAATAAACAATTATTGCTTTGAAAGTGTTATGTTGTTAATGGTTCCAACAGGATTTGCTGGTTCATTATTTCAAATTAAGCGATAAGGGCTTGGAAAGCTAACTCTAGGCAAAAATTCCAGAAAATTTTGGACAACATCCTGTAACAATATTAATTATTCAGAATTAACAATCAACTATTCAGTGCCAATTTGGACGATGTGTAGTAAACAAGATGTGAGATCATATATGGAATGAGTACCAAAGGATAGTATTTGTAAAAATATTCTTAAATGTTCTTAAAGCTATATTAACAGAAGTAAATGAAATCTGGACAGCTAAGCTTTTCTTACGTTTTCCCCACTTTATTCTGAAGTTTTAGTATTATTTTAGTGTAGGCTTTTTATAATAAAATGTACACTGGCCCTCTGTTATACTGCATTATTAATTAAATATTAAGTTATAAAGTATATTTAGAAAAAAAGTTAAAATTAAAATGCAGTAGTCAACTAACTGTAGTCCTCTGTGACATGTTAACTCTGCTTTTACATGCTTGGTCACTTGCAGTCTATTTTACTAATTCAAAGAATTTACAACATGTCTCTCAGCCGTTTCCAGGAATTTGAAAGGTTGTTTGTTTATTCTCACTTCCAACAGGCTTCTTCACAAAATTCTTCAAAATATACCAAAGACTTTTGCTCCTCTGAAACAAAACTTTAGGCACCTCAAAATAACAATCTCTTTTAATGGGATAATTAGTGCATCAAATTATTGCACAGGCCCTTTATCTGAGACTTTGGGTAAAATCCAAATGGAAATGAGCTTGGCTGGTGCATTTTAACCTACATTTGTCCGCCTCACAAAGTTACCAGGCGATTTAGCCCAGTTGGCAGCTCTGGTGCAGAGACAAGCAGGACTGGCATAGCTGAGATGCTTCAAGAGGGGAGGACTGCAGCACTCTGACAGGACTGTGAACACACACTTTTGCTGCATTTCCTGCTCTGTGCGTGCTTCTAGTCCCTGCTCCCACTTCCACCCTGGCAGCAGCATCTGCCGAGCTTTGGTTATTTGAGACTTGCAATAAAACTGATTTTTAGGAAAACAGTAAAACCATCCTGAACATGGGCACGCTGCAAAATGAGTAACAGCCCTCTTCCCAAGCAGAAGAAGGATTCTCGGCTTCCTCCTGTTTTTTACAGCTTGTGGTGTGCCAAGCCAAGCAGTGCTCAAGAACCTCTCTTGCCAGTGTGGCCACCCCAGGAAGACATTCCCAGGACAAGCACTCACGATGTGGCAGTGGTGTGAGCACAGTGACAGATGTGTCCTGTTTGAGCTCCCGGTCTGTGGGGCGTGGGCTCTACTGTGCAGGCACTGGAGTAAGGGTAGTGCTGGTTTGACTGCTTTGGCTGCTTCCCAGGACAGCCCTGATGAGGAGATACAGTATCTCAAGGACCCATCCTGTTACAAAACCATAAAATAAATAAACAAACAAACCAGGATATTTTAGGTTCTGTAGCTATTGCATCACAAAAATGGCTGGAGAAAAGGTTGTGCCTCAAGCCAGCCACGAAAGAGAGGACTTACATGAACAAAAAAACCCTTTAAAATTCTGCCCTAAGCCACAATTGCATAAACTCTGTGAGGCAGAGACATTGTAGAAATTCCTCCTTCAGTTACAAATCACTGTGTTTTGTTCACTTTTTTTCTGACACCTGATCTCAAGATCCCTGGGATGTTGTGTACCGCACTGACAGCACAGTCCTTGATAAGCTTGATAACTTGTAACACAATAAAATCAGCAGGAAAAAAATAACTGTCAATCAATCAAGGCCAGGATGAACATCCCTAAAGTATGAGGTGGTGAAGAGGGTAGACACAGCTCTGCAAAGCAGCAAATAAACTTTTGCAGAACTTTGAAAACAACTTATATTTTTTTAAGAGACAGAGGGGAATAAAATTGAAGCCTAAAGGCATTAATAAATTATGTCTCATTACTCAAGGGAAGAAAACAAGTCTTGTGCAACTATATTTTCTCAGAAAAAAACCTGCAGATAAGTATTAGCTATTTCATGGCTTGTAAAATATTTGGTAGAAAAAAATTTTGCCTCATGTTTTTACTTGTCACTGAAGACTCCTAAATATATTAGTACACATTTTTTTTTAGTCAAACCCTGCAGAATTTTGTCATGCTCCTACAAAATGCCCATGGAATATGCAAAAACATTTTCACCAACAAAAATCTAGTCAATCCTTCTTTAATGGATCCATTTGTCTTTCCACTCTGGAAATGTACTTCAGGAGGGACACTTAGTCTCATTCAAGACAGTGAGAAGGTATTCCCAAAAGCAGAATAAAGAGGTAAATACTTCAATTTACTATAACATAAAATTATTAGTGAGAGAATTTCCAAGATTTCTTCTGTTTTCCCTTAAAATCCCTCAAAAGACTTAAGTGTTATGTTTTCATATGATAGAAGTTGTTGTTACATATTTAGGGCCAGCATATTTGGAAAGCAAGTTTATGATGAAGTAAAAAAATAATACTGACTGCTGTATTTCTTTTAACAGCTACCAAGATCATGCAGGTTTAGCAGATTTGGCATACACATTGGAGATGAAAGATAGAAAATTAAAAAAAATATGATTTAAAAAGAACAACAGTGTTTATACCTTTATTTCAATTCAGTAAGGGCACAAGAATACTAATTTTTGAAGGAAGTATTTTCATTATTGTTTCAATATTTTACTAAATTATATTTTAAGAAGCATCTGGAAAATTACATTTCTTGTTCAGCAAATTACATCTTCTGGTCAGAAGTCTTGCATTTGGAGAAAAACATATTTATCTCTCACTTATATCCAGTACTCTTTTTCTCTCATGCAACACAGCCAAGACAGCTTAGATTGATATCCTTGTTCATTTTTCAGCTTCATTAAAAGTGTCAGTGCAGGCAATGCAGGGTTTGCTTAGTTAACACCTCCCTCCCAGGACCAGCTGCCTTTAAAAAGCTTTGTCAGCTACCTACCTTGTCAGTAAGGTGTTTGAAAAAGCTGGTTTAAGACAAGGTAGATGTCACAGCTGAGGTGGTCAGGGAGCTGTTACGTAAAACCACGCACATTTTTCCAGATCGCTGACTTTTGCAGTGTTCCTCATTCCTCACTCCTTACGTTTGTTTTGCAGTCAGGATCATGCAGCAGCGTGGGAGGTTATCCGAGGAAGTGGGGAATGCTTTGCTAGGGGCACAATGGGCTCTTTAGGACAAAAGTCAGCTCTCAGTGAAAAAGGTACCACAAAGCTCTCTTGTGGCACCCATTGCAGCCCTATTTTCTGATGTTCTGGGACAGTCTCATTAGTACTGTGAATACCTACAAGCAATCACTTGTATCCAACACAACTGTGCCTTGAGTGAGAGAATCATCAACAAAGATGAGTCAAGATATAGCCTAGGTGCATGTGAGAATGTTACACATCCAGAACTGAGAAAGCAGGCAAAGGTCTGCACCAGACTCAAGAAATGCAAGAGAAATGCAAGAATGCGAAGGTCTGCATCAGACTCAAGAAATACAAATCTCGCTTAAGTGTGAGATACCTCTCTCTTTTAATATCTAGGTGGCTGACTAGTGCAAACTGTATGAACTGAAAGAAGAGCTCTTGGTACATCCAGCCAGAAAATGACGGGACTATCCATGCAGCCTGCTGTGCTCTATGGAAATCTAGTATTTCCAGTGCTGTGAAAGTACCGAGAAATGGTTTGTGTTATTTGATGGATTGTGGATGATGGCAGTTACCCGGATATCAGGAAGAGGTTCAAAAGTAGGTTATAGAAATCTCATTAAGATAAAACCTGGAAGAAAGGAAGAAAAAAGAAGTAAGAATAATTTAATTGTTTTCATGATGTCAGTCTCTAGGAATGTTAAGCTTCAAGAAAAAGCAAATTGTTTAAAAGACAAACATTTAGAAGAGACAACATAAGAACTAAACAAATAAGAAATTACTGATCTGGTAATAGTCGCAAGTTTTGTAAAGAGGTTTGCTAAGGTTTGAACAGTTGTTTTCTATTATTTCAAGAATCAGACTTAAGGTAGAATGTAACCGAAGCATTTGTACTTTAGAGATTATAGGACCATTCATAATATTGCAAAGAGCAAAACATTGGTTCTATGACTATGATTGTGCACAACATGCTACATTATTATTGTCCTTGTTATAATTCTCAGAATTTTACCAAGAGTTCTGCCCTGTTATACTGGCTGTCTGCAAGCAGGGACAGTAAATTACCTAAACATCTAAATAGCTGATTAAATATTGCTTTGTTTCTCTTAATAGATGCTTTCTGAAGTGACAGCTGTAATCAAGGAGAATATTTCTGTCTGGACCTTCACTCTGATAAGATGTGCACTAATAAGGTTGTGGCAATAAAGATATGGTGTCCTTGCACCAGAGCAACGTGGACCAGTTAATGTGACTGTATAGCACACAGAATAGAATAGAATAGAATAGAATAGAATAGAATCACAGAATCAGTTAGGCTGGAAAGGACTTCGGAGATCATCAAGTCCACCCTATGACTGAACACCACCTCGTCAACTAGACCATGTCACTAAGTGCCACGCTGAGTCTTTCCATGAACACTTCCCGGGATGGTCACTCCATCACCTCCGTGGTCAGCCCATTCCAATGTCTAATCACCTTTTTCTGTGAAGAAATTCCTCCTGATGTCCAAACTAAACCTTTCCTGACGCAGCTTGAAACAGGCCCTTTCATCCTGTCACTTGTTGCGTGGGAGAAGAGGCTGAACCCCACTGGCATACAACCTCCTTTCGAGTAGTTGTAGAGAGTAATAAGGACACCCCACAGCCTCCTTTTCTCCAGGCTCCCTCCGCCTGGAGAGCTCATAGCCCTAGTTCTCTCAGCAGCTTCTCATAAGACTTATCCTCTAGGCTCCTCACCGTATTTGTTGTGTGTGGTGTTTTGTGATATATGGTACCACAGTCTTTGCAAAGGTGTCAGCTGATGCAGAGAAATTATGTTAATTGCAGGAGGTTACACACAGTGACAACAGTAGTACCAGAGATTGAATGGTTCACATGGTCAAGTATCTAGCAAATGCTTGTACAGAAAATTTCAAAGCTTATTTGAAGACATGGTAAACCCTCACTTTTCATGTCAGACTCACAGTATCTCGTCTATCAGAATACTCTTGGTCTGGTCAGCAAAAAGACAGCGATGTAACCAGCAAATCCTATTTCAAAGGATGCGTTGGCAACAAATCAATTTTATTTGTGACACCTCTTCTCTGCAAAATTTACGCATTATCCTTTGTCACTTGTGCTTTAAGAAAAATCAAAACTGGCACCAAACCAGAAGGTTATGGCTCCTTATCAGCATCTCAGTTTTCTCAGTGCTTCAACACAGAGTCAGTTATGTTTTAGCCATCTTAAATAGAATTCCATAATCATATTCTTTTAATAAGCCAGTGTTCTTTGTTCTCCTATTGCAAATCCTAATAGAATGGATTAGCTGGATTTATTCAGAAATGAGTTTGTGACAATGCAAACAAGTCTAGTTCACGTGCTTCCTTATTAACATCATAAATCCTGTATCATGTGATTTGTACTCCCTAGGGGACAGATTCTCAGGTGATCTACATGGGCAAATTGTTTACTTGAATATTATTTCAGTGACTGATATGAACAGAGGATCCTACCTATCTATTAAGCTGCATTTTCCTTTATTGGTTGCTTATCTGACTCATACTTCCAAGGCAAGGAAACGATAGCATGGGGCTGAGTTAATTATGCAGCCAGAACAAATAAGCTGTAAGAATGTTGGTTTAGATTTTACATAAGATAGAGGGTCTTCTGTGAAGGTGGTGAGGCACTGGAGCAGGTTGCCCAGAATAACTATGGATGCCCCATCCCTGGCAGTGTTTGAGGCCAGGTTGGATGGGGGTTTGAGCAGCCTGGTCTAGTGGAAGGTGTCCCTGCCCAAGGTAAGGAGGTTGAACTAGATGAGATCCTTTCCAACTTAAAACATTTTCTGATTATATACAATTTAAGCTGTAAAATCTGCACTTTGGAAAAGAGCGGCTCACAAAGAGTGCAGCAATGAAGAACGTGTCTGTTGGCAAAGTTCCTTTAGTAAACCAGAAGGCCTGGATTCAAGTCAGAAATTGCTTTTTGGTGGAGATCCTGTGGTGTCTATTAAGCAGGATACATGACCAAAACGGTCCCTTGTGCCCTCCAAGTCTATTCAACCGTAGTCTGAATTAATGATAATTGTGAATAATTTATGTAGAGGTATTCTTGCAAAAAGGTGAAAGCAGTAAGGAATAACTTTTGCAAAACTGAGCTGTAAACAAGGGTACTGTACACTAGGCTTGCCTGGTCCTTGTCAAAATTGATGGAAGGGGTGAAAATTTCCACCTTTTTGCAGGTGACTCTATGAGGCAGCACTGCAGTTAAAAGACCCTGACATATCCAGCTTCAAAATAATTTTCAGTTTTGGTTTCCAGTAGCAATCTAAGCTACTGAGTTAAACTCACTTGAAGAAATCAGATTTCATAGTAGACATTATGACTTTCTCCATATGTCCAGGTATTATCTTTGACTTTTTGAGTGGCATGGATTTGGGAGGGTTTGTTTTTTCCTTTTTTTTCTCCCCCAGAGTATTTGCTACTTGGCTTTGTTAGAAGATGTGGGAGGTTTAGAGGGAAAGAAAATTTTCCAACGTTTACTTCCCCTGAAGTGTTAATGAACGTTAGAAAATTTGCTATATTATGTAAGTTTTATGTCTCTCACCCCTACTGAAATATAGCACAGAGGCCTTGATGATATCACTAATGATGACTTTGATCTCAGATCGTTATCTAAATGTATTATTCTGCTGCTTTCCAGTCTTACTTGAATGGTAAGTAAGCTGGTTTCCCAATCCACCCAACCCTTTCTAAGTGACTTAAGAGAAAACAATCTTGCTGAGTTTGCTGCATTGTTTCAGGGAGGGTAAATCTTATAGAGCAAATTATTTTCTATTGGCCTAGACAAATCCAGTCTGCAGTATCCAAAAGAGAAAAAACCCAAGCTAACAAGGATGCCTAAAAGCCCATGCAGGCACCTTTAAACATTTTTTAACATATTCTAACTATAGATGAATCTGATTTTGTGTCAAGCTCTTTTAACTTAAAAATACAATTTTATACTTTAAAAAATAATCTGGTTCCCATTAGTTTGGCATTTGATCTCATTAGCAAGCAAAGAGAAGGAAAACTGAAGCTTGTCAGTTATCATACAATTAAATTATTTCATTTTATTAAGAATGAAGTTACTTGCGTATCACAAGTCAATATTTTTGTGATGTAAACCATGGATTTTGGGGGACTGCAACATACAGATCAAGTCAGTTCCCTAAAAGTAGGAACTGAAACTTTTAAGAAAAAGTGCAAGAAAATCAGAAATTCCTGTGCCATTCTGTGTCATGAAGGCCATATCCTGGTTCCTCAATGCTGCTGGAGCCCTTTGGAAGGTCGGGATCCCCTCTGCCTCACACTTGGAGTGAATCCAAACAGAAGGGATTGAAAAGGAAGGTGTTTGCAGCACTGTGAGAAGGCTCGGCCTTCTTCCTCTGCTGTGGGAAGGAAGATCCCTGGGGAGATAGCACAGAGGACGAAGCAGTTTGTGGGGGGAGATGTGGATTCGGTGCATACCTCAGCAACCTCTTTCAGCAGGAAATGAAAGCTACCCAGATAAGGTGTTGATTGCCTCACCAAAACTGCCCTGGGCTGCAGTTATTGCAGCTCAGGCTACGTGCAGACTTGAAGAGGACTTTAAAAAAATTAACCAGGAAAAAATCCCACCACGTGTGAAAATCAATCCCTCTTGTACCATTCCTGCCACAACTTGAATCTAGAGTTCACTGATTAACCTTAAAATGTTGATAGCATCACAAACAATCCCAACAACTTCAGGAATTCAGCAGCTTCATACCTTTAACTAGGGAATAGTTGTGGCAAAGACATGCAGAAAACTAGCACCAACTAGGTCCACACAGGGGAAAAAAAAGCTTAATTGGCCTGTTTTGAAGATGGAGGGGTTGTTTTTTTTTACTTTTTTATATATACCCCTTGTAATGCAGTACTATTCTGACTTCACAAGCGATGCTTAAATACTTCAGTACTTTTGGAATTATGGCCCTAAGGAAATATTAGGAAAAGAAAATCTGAATTTTACCAGTCCCATGCCATGATATAGGGAGAAAAAAACCTCAAATAAGAATTCAAAATGATGAAAAATATTCTGAGACAGAGCTGTGTCAGCAAAATGGAAGTAAAAAGTTATGAAGTAAAACAGTGATTGAAAGACAGCTGAGTTCACACAGGCATATTGAACAGTGTTGAGTGATAGGTGGTAAAAGATCAAGTTCATGTCCTTTTTATTGCTGCAAGCAGAGAACTTAAGATGATGAATCTGACCAAAAGCATCAAAGAGTCCAAAAAGTCACAGGATAGTGTGAGTCATTTGGAGAGTGATCTTCAAATGCTTCTCCCTCATCCCCCTTGAGAAGGCAAATTAGTAAAAACCAAGTGAGTTTGTGGATGTACATACAATACGGAAGATTCTATGCAGGCTGAACAAAATTAAGACAAAATATTTCATTTTGGAAGGAGATGGATTTATTAGTATTAAACTCTTCATGAATGTGAGCCCAAGCTGGGAAAAGAATTTTTGTAGGATCACTATGATTATTAGTTTCTGTTATTGCAATGCTGTGAAACTGCTCTGAGTCTTAACTCTATATTCTTCTGGGTATAGTTAGAAAATAAGAGCAATGGGCATATCTCTACTAGTATTTCAGTTCAGAGAACATATGAACCTTGGGAGAGCATATTCACTTTGTTCTAACCTATTGCACTTTGGCTCTCACCATGGAACTGCCTTGGAAACAGTGAAATGGGTTCCTCTGGGGAAGTGAAACCAAAAGACGTGCTCCTCTAATGTCTTTCACTTCTCATCTGAAGTAAAATCCCTGAGGCACCTTTAGCATGGATGCTGGACCCTCAGCAACAAGCTTTTTGCTCTGGAGAGCTACTCTTTCTGTACCATACCACTTGTTGTCGTAGGACCCAATGGAGGGTAGCTCTTTTCTCCTAACTTTAGATGTCTTGATGCCAGCAGCTGCAACAGCTAGAAGGAAATAATGACTCCAAAGGTGTGATTTATCAATTGGAAAGATAAAGCCTCTGCTCAGATGAATCATATTCTAAAAGCTACCATTTTCTCTGCACAAACAATGAGAAGAGTCTAAATACTGTGGTTCTGGGTAGAGGTCCGCCCAGTGAACCATGGTCAGTTTGAAACTATGGTATTGGGCAGAGAATAGGAAATAGATTCACAAAGAAATGGCTTGACTTTTCTGAGACCACCTCAACTGACCTATACTGGAGATGGTACTTGACCTCATATTTTTCAACTCCTAATCAAATATCCTCTCTTTACCCACTGTAATTATTAGAATCATTTAGTTGGCTGCTGTATCATGGTGACTTAATCTTTATTTATGTTCTACTAAAGGGTTTTTTTTCTTTGAATTGCAGGCCAGAACTACCACTGACTTATCTCTATTTTGTATCCATTAAGAGGAATGCCTCAATTTTTCCCACCATTGTACGATTTTGAAAATACTTGCTCTTTTGAATTCTTTTCATTACTGAACTTATTATGAACATATGTTATTCATTGAATTGCACTATCTGTACTCTATAATATCAATTTTTATTTGTCAAGCAGTATTTAGTGAGGTCTTTTATGAACAAAAAACAATCTAGTGATCTGGATGCAGAATCCTGGTAAATCTAAATACAAACCTGAACTAGGAAAATAGAATTATACCTACAGTTTCTGAAATTGTTGATTTTAAGGTAAGTAGGAAAATATGAATGATACAAATAATGACTTGTTTTTTGTTTCCCTGTGTCAGAAATACTGTTAAAAAGTGGTATAAAAATATTCATAATGTGTCATGCTAAGTGTGTTTTTCCAAACTATCTGGAAACAATAACGGCAACACTTTTAGAGGTAGATATTTATTTGTTTGTTTTTTATTTGCAGTGAGTCACTGACTGAGGAGTCTTATTTGCATTACCTTAGTCATTCATGTTGTATTTTCAATACAAATTTGTGCAAAAGGTATAAAGAATTTTAACACTTGTTTTAATCAGTATTCTGAAGAGGAAATTTAGGCACAGATAAAAGTAAGCAAAACTCATGGACTTTACCTTAAATCCTTCCTGTCCACATAACTTGATTTTATACAAAGGAATCGTAATTTACAGTGTGGCAGTATGTACAATGACTGAAAAAACAAGGTTTTCATGCAGAGAGTTTCAAAAAAATGCACTGGGAAATCCAGCTGCCTAAGATTTGACCTCTTCAGAGTTAAAGACCTGTTTTAGTAAATCCATTTTATTAATATGCACCCAAATGCCTGGGAAACCTTTCTGTGGCACTGCAGAAGCAGAACATAATTTTACGAAGTCAATTTTTTTTTGGAGAAGAATACCTGCAAAGAAATGAGGCATAGTTGGAAGCACTCTATTTCAGATTCTAGGCTGAAGAAAGCTAAGGAAACCCACAGCTAAAGAAGATTATAATCATATTTAGCATTTCTCACTTCACCGATTCAATAGTCATTTTGAGCCAGGGAACCTGGATGCCTTTTTAATCCTGCTCATCTTTCTCTTTCTCTTTCTCTTTCTTACTCTTCCGGAGATTGCCAGCCCGATTCAGACAGCATTGCGAAACTACAGCCCAAAAAACAGACTGTTGCTCTTTCCAACTATCCCACCGCAAAGAAATTGGAGAGACCTGTTTCTTCTGCCACGTCTGTTTCTATGCCACCTGATGTACTTTCCAAGACCTGTTTCAAATGTAGAGATTTGTAAAGAAACCACGAGTCTTAAAAGCTATTTTAATCCATGAAAATTAAAGAAAAGAACTTATGTTCGCTGATGAATCTTTAAACAAATGTTTCTTCAGAGGTCCAGGCTTTATTTTGAACTAGATCTCAAGCTAACACTTTTACGTCACCTAAAGAAACAAGTACACCTTAACATATTTTCCTCTTCAACAGTAATTTAATGATGAGCAGCACTGTTTTTGTAGGCTTTGCAAAGGTGTAGTATCTTGCAATGAGGAAGTAAATTCTTACTGTTAGGGCCATGAAACTTAAATAATTTTGAATATAACTCATTGGGGCAGGCAACCTGAGGGGAAACAGCTGAGAAGAGCAATTTTTATGACTGATTCAAAGTCTGTTTTAAAGGACATTTATTTTGAAAGAGGCATCTTTGAAAAGGTGTGCAAGGAATTCACACACTCAAGGTGCAATGTATTCTGAAAGTATGAGCTGCCAAATGCAAACCCAGACGATGAAAGCAGTGCTATAAATGGAGATTCAATGGGGATGTTTGAGCAGTGTACAGACAGCATACATAGAAAATAAAGAAATTTATGTTCTAAGAAAAAGGAAGAAAGAGCTTTTCTTCCCCTCCACCAAAGCATGAGGCGGCATGCCTAGACAACCAAAATGTGGTCAACATGGGACATGACCCATGGAGTATGGTTCTGTAATGCAAGGTGAAATTCTCTGGCTCTATATCCTGTTTACTCAAATCCATGCGGAAAACAAAACAAAACAAAATGAAACAAAATAAAATAAAATAAAATGGATAATAAATAAAATGCATGATATAAACACTAAAATAATATTTGTCTGCCACAGTCTCCACTGTTTCCCCTGAAGCTAACTGTATTTGATTCCGGTTTATTTGCTCCTCAGTCAGAAGTGCTTAATACTGCAGCTTCTTACCTGTGTCGGACCTGTGTAAGAGTGTTCTAAGACTCAGAGTCTTTTCTTCCTGGTGTCTTTCAGCACTGCAGATGCATATTAGTATCTAAAGCAATCTCTTCACCTGTGCAATAACAGAGCTGATTCTACAAGCTTTTTAAGTACTTTAATCTGTAAGAACATTAGCTTCAAAGTGAGCACCTTGGCGCTTGGATTTAGAGATACACTTCAGAAGATTGCTAAACTTGCTCAGAACACTCAATCTGAATGAAAGAAATGTCTTGGTCTTGAAGTGAGCCTTATCCTGAGAGTGCTGACATTTACCTTAATACACAGCCTACCTTTGGGACTGTGGATTGCTGGTTAGATGTCACCTAAAGCTTTCTTTACTGCACATATTCGAGAAGGACTGGAGGATTTGTCTTCTCTTTTGCCTTAAATGTGTCTTTAACTGCTGTGCCTGTGTGCAATGTCCCAGAAGTACACCAGAAACAGAGAAAGGTGACAAACATCTTGCAATATTAATAGTAGCAACTAACTTTGCTCTGGTCTGTAGATAATTTTCCTTCAGCTTGTGTGGCCCTTTTGCTCATGGGATGTCTGAGAATGTCACTGTTGTTGATACATAAGGTGTAATAAAAATTAAATATTTAAGATGTCATTTTACTGTAGGTATCCAGAGAAACTGTATTATTTGAAGACTTCACTGTTGCATAAAATATTGATCTTTATATAAACACTATAAAAAAGAAGCACTTTTAAAAAGTATTTTGCAAAAGACTGGCTTTTTTTAGTGATAACCTTGTTCAATAGACAATAAAAAAGGCTATATAAGCATCTGAATTACTAGGTAAAATGCTCTGGAAACAAAACACATGTATCGTAGGCAGTAAAACAATCTTTATTTAAATACTGCAGTCATATATAGCAAAATGTGATGTCTGTGTGTCAAAACTCCTCAGCAAAGTAAGACGATTTCCTCACAATAGTTTAGAAAATTGTTTAATAACCCAGTGAAATATAAGACATCTTTCTTTTGTTTGTGTTTCTTTTATATCAATCTAAGTTTACTTCCTTTCTTTTGAGCAAAACAACCTTCAAATGAATTAAGAATAAAAACAAAAATTAATTTTGGCTTTTGAATAATAGAGACCAGTTGCTTGGTTAATTTAATATGTTTGCATATTGTTCAATATGGTTCAACAAAATCTATATAAATTACCGCAAAATTATATTTTTTCATATTTCAGATTACATCTCTTTTGCACAAGCTTTGACACAAATTTCTGATACATAAACAATACATTCTGTCTCTGCTGAGTTGCATTCATTGTTTAGATTTAAGGGCTTAAAGCCTTCAGTTGTACTACATCCTAATACTCCTCCTTACTTCACAGAGCTAATATGGCATGGAGGACTTTAAGAACAAAAGTCAGCTGGATTACGTATGTCAAGACCCACAAATATATACCTTAAATTGACCAGAAGTTTACAATCAGTAAAAGAAAAATTATTTGGTTGCATTTGGACATTCTTTTCATAGCTCTAAAACCTGACCAATACTGACAAGTTGAAACACATAGAAATTAACATATTAGCTTTATGTATACTGATTTTACAGAGTGAAGCTAAAAATCTCTCCTCTCCTCTCCTCTCCTCTCCTCAAATAGACCCAGCTCTTCCACAGATTCCTTCAATTTTTCTGGATCCCAACCTTCAAATTCTACTTCTTCCCTCCTTGAACTTTGTTCCCAGGTCCTGCAATGTTGTCATAGGTCACTGTCAAGTAGCTTACAATAAAACAAATAACAAAAAAAAAAATCCCGTCCGTACTTCCAGAAACAAGCTTCAGGATATGAATCCCAGTGAGAATTGAATCAAATTGAATTCCTCTTGAGGCTTCTCATTGAGAATATGGATCACAGACATTTCAACCCTGCCCACAACAGAAGGAAGTGAAAGGTGAAAGAAACTCCCACATGTAATTTAAATGATAAAAAACTGGTTTCAAGAGATATTGGGGAAACTTCGAGCCTTGTTTGTATTTGTTGAATGCTTGTGAAAGCAGTACAGCACTCAACAAGTCAGCTTGTTCTGGTGACCCCCCTTTCCCAGCTGCGGTCAGGCAGGACATGCTGAACGCCCACACTGAGATGCCCCCTGCCTGGGTGACCCAGGGCCCAGCCCAGCCAGCATCTGCATTCCTATTTGAGAGGCCTCTGCTTCTCACTCTGAATAAAAAATCTGGCACATCTGTAAAGTTTTTGTCAACACAGATCTTTGTGCTGTTTCCAGGAACCCAAAATACCCAAGACTGGCACTGGCATATCTCATGTGTTGTGTCAGCCGGTTTTGACGATCAAGAGATTGCAAAACAGACATGAAAATTAAACCCGAAACTGCTTCAGTAGGCAACTTGGAGAGACATTCCTCTGCTGTTCCCTTTTTCATTTCTTTGCTTTGAACAGTTGTTCCAGTTAATGGTAAATTCCCAACCCCCAGCCTCTCCACCAGATATCTAATATTGGGTCTTTTTTCTTAAAACAAAAAAGCCTTTATGCTTGTAAAGTTCTGTGTTCAGAGTGCTAAACAGAAGACTGATCACTCTACTATATTCTCATATTTAACAACATGACTTTTGTCTTTTAACAATTTCTTTCTGAAACATATGTCTTGTGTACCATTTCTCTGTCTTCTCTTAATTATTTCAGGTTTTTTTCTTGATTTTTAATTTCTCCTTTCTGATAAGAGTAAAGAGAGGGCAGGAGTTTCTGATCCACCATTTCAGATTCCACTGCGGGACAGAATCTGCCTGTAAACTGAATCTCCGCCATCCTCTTTCCCATGCCGAGAAAAATTTGTTGTCTAGTGCTTGGGTCTAGTCCTGTCTGCGGGAAGACTATTACATTCTTTTCCATGAACCACAGTCCATTGTGAAAGAGTTCAGGGAATGAAAAAAAGGCACAGAAATATTTTTATTTTGTTATCTGAAATAGCTCTTAAAGAACCCATCCTAAATCACCAAAAGCATACCACAGATCTAGAAAGAAAAGAAAATAAAATTCTAAAATAACAATTTATTGCAAATAAAATTTCACAATTCTCAAGAATTAAAATATAGTGCCTTTCTATTCCAGCATTCCATTTGATTATAAAGTTAAACTTTATATTGAAAAAGAAATAAATATTTGGTGAAAAAAATGGCTGATACTGAAGCTTGCGATGAAAATAAGTGAACAACATTAGACCCTCTGGTGTGCAAACTGAATTTCAACTAGGATTTTAGCAGAAGTTCATTCATTAATTAGCCTCATTTCTGACAGAACAGCAACCTTCAGCAGCCAGGTTACCTCTGTGAATGACGAACATGTAGCCTACCCAGAAGTTATCTGAGTTAATTGAGATTATGTCTCGTGAGGAGAGCTTGAGTCTCCTGGGGTCTCATCAGAATGATGGTACTTCTGATTTATACCCTTGTAGCAGTGCTATTTATAGAAGGAAGTTCCTCAGAACAAAATCAGAATATTCCCTACTTCCCCTGCCTGACAGCTGCTCTACCGAAGAATACATGTGTAGTTTCTCTCTTTCTCAGAGCCTTAAAATCCTTTACTTTATATGAATTCAGAATTATTAAATGTAATGAATCATCAGAGGATAGCTATCAGCAGATGCTCTCTAAAAATGGTGTTGAATTCTCCATTTTAAATATGAGATGTGAGTTGTTTGGGTTTTTAAAATTATTTTTCATTTGTTACAGAATCACAGAACTGTATAGGTTGGAAGAGACCTCTGAGATCATTGAGTCCAACCTATGACCAAGCACCACCATGTTAACCAGACCATGGCACTAAGTGTCACGTCCACTCTTTCTTTAAACAGCTCCAGGGATGGTGACATCACCATCTCCGTGAGCAGTTCATTCCAATATCTAATCATCCTTTCTGTGAAGAAATTCTTCCCAATGTCCAGCATAAATCTCCCCTGGTGCAGATTAGGACTGTGTCCTCTTGTCCTGTCACTTGTCTAGGAGAAGAGGCCGACTTCCACCCGCCTACAGCCTCCTTTCAGGTAGTTGAAGGGAGTGATAAGGTCACTCCTGAGCCTCCTCTTCTCCAGGCTAAGCACCCTTTAGCTGCTCCTTATAAGGAATGTGCTCCAGACCCTTCACCAGCTTCATTGCCCTGTTCTGGACTTGCCCCAGAACATTTTCATGCCCTTCCTGAAGTGAGGGGGCCACAGCTGGACACAGGACACAATGAAGATGGCAAAGGAAAGACTGTGTTATACAGTTTGACTCAAATGGGAAAATCTGGCCAAAAAGCCATGGATCAGAGCAAAGGTGATTCCTAGAGCAGCCATCAACACGTGTTCTGTGCAGCTCCCAAATGTTGTAGGCCTTTGCATTTCTTTTCCTCTACCTTTATATACAGAGAGCTCCCTCTTTCATCTTTGCAATATTTCAGAGAGTTTGTGGAAGGTCACTGGCCTAGTACATTTTTCCTTCTGCCTGTGAACACAACCGTCCACAAGTGCTTCTGAAGTCCTGAATGTTTCAAGACATGACCTCAACCAGCTTCAAGTCAGGTACCTTGCAGCTTTTAGGTTTATGAGAAGAAAGTGCTGTGGGAAAGCTATCCAACTTCTTTTGCAACAGGATGCATCTTCTGTCTCTGCCTCTTCTAGCTACTAGGAATATAAAACATGATGTGGAGATTCTTTTAGAAGTGTGAAGGTTTATCTTGAATCAGGAGACACTAGGCATTTATAGAAAAGGTAATAAACAGAAAAGAATCTGGATCTGGAGAAAAGCAACAGCATCTGGTAAATGCCTTTTCTTGGTGATGTGAAATCCTGGGACTCAGTCTGAGGGAAATGTCTGGGACAATAGATGAAAAGAGGGCATGTCATTAAAACACGTCATGCTAATAAGTGGGTAATGCCTCCACAGAGACTGTGTTTGTGTGTGTACACCCACAGTTCCTTGCCTCTGTATTTTTTAATCTCCCAAAGGAGTATAAATACCTTGAAAACTTGATTTTTTTTTAACGGCATGATGCATCTTATAAAGAGGAATAAACCTTGAACAAATCAGTTATTTTCATAGAGACACTGAACGATATATGGAAGAATCTTTATTTTTAGCTGATCTAACCTCAGGAGAGAAGAAATGCAGAAGAGAACTAAATCCTCTATATTTAAAGTAATTAAGGATTGTTTTTGGCACCACTACAAAGGACTAATCTTTGGTGTGCAAGTGTACACTGGAGTTTTTTACTGGTATGTAAATCTGGAACAGGAATCTGAAAGGAGTTGCAATCTTCCTTCTATTGAAATCAAACCTTCCCCCCAAGGCTGTTCACCCATTCCAAGGTCTTCTGGAGTAGGGGCATGGGGAAGTTGCCAATTTTCTCAACCCTTTTCTAAAACAATCTGTAGCACTGCCTACAAAAGAAGCACATGGAAATCACATGCAGACAGAGGAGAAGTTCTACTAAATGTCAGGGACCTGGTGCCTGCACCAGACTTAATCGGTGTCCTTCCTCTAAAAGGGAGGAGTTCCCTATTGCTGGCAGTTTGCAGTATTTTTGCTTTTTCATTAAAACATCTTTATGAAAGAGACCTTAGACTTCAATACCTGTGTACAATCTGAGCATCAAGGCTTTGCAGAGAGGCAGAGACACAGCAGTGGTTGCTGTGATCTTCCTCCCTATCACTTGTATTTGAAAGGAGGATTCCCTCCTTTTCAGAACTTTAAGTTAGCATCCCTGGCATCATTCTGGCATCAGAAAAATCTGTATACTCTGTACAAGGCTCCAAAAAGGCTTCCCTGTACCAAAAGACAGTGAGGTTTTGGCCTCTAATATTGAAAGGCTTCCTAAGGAAATTATAATTTCAAACATATTGGATGAAGAATTGCTCTAAGTTGAGCAGATATTTTCTAGATCTATGTGACCAGAAGTAAGGCCCGTTCTCAGCTAGAATTTACACAGATTGATTCTACTGTAAATGTCTGGGTTTTTTGTATTTTTTCAGGAATGGCAAAAGGAAACTCCTTTGAGGTTCAAAGTTTTTACCTTCATTTTGTGTATATAGTATTTACCTATCTTCTCCAAATATTTCTTTCATTTTCATTTTACTCTACACTCTTGGAGCTACCACTGCGAGCTTTTGCAGTTGCCATAATTTTAAAATTCAGAGGGATACTCATGTGGAGGTGGCACTCATGTGGAGGTGGCACCATTCGCCAGAGCTTCGAAGGAAATCAGCAGCTGAAAATCCAATATGTAGAAGTCGTTTTCTAGGAAGAAGTAAAAGACAGTGGAAAGGTCTCACATACATCTCTACTGTCTGGATTTGGATATGTCTGAAACTGGACATTTCACCTAGAGCTAAGATTTCAAGTGCTGCTCTAAACGAGATTAAAAGTTTGATATTTCTCAGTTCATCTCGATTATCTCTTGTATGCTTGATTTTTATTCATGGACATGAGATACATTTATCCAAATAAATGGATAGCATTCTTTGTCACCATGATGACAAAGCTGGCTAGATATTTATTCATATGAGTGAGGATGAGACATAATTTTCCCACAGTGGTAAGATACTGTTTCGCTTTTGGAGTACAGCGAGGTACCCACTGACATGCATCACAAAATGCCCCAGCTGCTTTCACAAAAGAGGAAAAAAATTGCCAGACCTCCAAGTACAGGATAACTAAGCAGTATAAATATGGGAAGAAATAAAAAGCAATTACCAGGCCTTCAGTCTAAATGTGTGCTGTCTCCACAAAGTCCCATTTGTGGCCTCAGAAATTATTTCATCTATTTTAGTTTGTTTTTAAAATACAAGCCACAGAGAGAGGAGCTTTCCAGCACTCAAATTAATGTATAGAATACTGCAGTGGTAAAAGAAACTATGCTAGCAATGTGTATGTAAATTTATTTCTGCCTTTGAACTCTGTTTATATATTGCTCTTGAACTCAGCTGCTAATATTTAGCACCAATATAGTCCTTGCTTACAGCATTTTACTGCCAAGGAGAAAAAAATAAAGGATTTCCTTTTCTTTGCAAGGGCTTTCAATAAGAGAGGGGAAAAAAGACCGCTTTTGTTGAACTTTCCTCACACATAACTTTTTTTCATTAGCTGCAAAATGTCCACATCTGCAGTTAAAAACAAAACTGACAGATTTCAGTGATTCGAGGTGATACTATTATAAGGGAAATATCAGCAATTCTGTGATTCAACATGTACTTTCCTTGTAAAGGAAAGCCAAAATGAAAATATTTCTGCATCTGAGTTCAATAAAAATCTCCTAATTTTCAAAAACATATTCTCTTGAACTTGTCAAGAGAAGTAGTACAAAACTGCATTGCTCAAATGTCATTGCTTTTGGAGAACAGCAAATTTTTCTAACACCCGGATCAATGTAGTGTAGAGCCTTAATCAATTCATACTGAAATACTTTGAAGTTCTTACACAAAAGCCAGCTGGTGGAAGTGTGTTGTAAAATGAACTAGCTGAATTATTCATTGCAAATAATCTGTGTTACGAATTTACCCTCCCACTGCCCCACCTCCTTTTCAGGAGTTGTCTGCAATGCAGTCCTCATCTCTGCGAGTGTTTAGCAAGTGGTTTATATTAATGTATTTTTATATGATCCAAGACTTGCTGGATGTCTTAAACACTATTATTTATGTTGCTATATTTTGCGACTTACAGTGTGTGAATGCAACACAATATAGTAAATTATTTTATGGTAGTATTTCAGTACACTGATGGGCTGATTGACATTTCTAAACCTAGAGATTCATGAAACACAGAGCTCAGCTCTTTGGTTGTCTTTGTAATATGACCTGATATATGATTCTCTTGCAACTTTAGGCAGCAAACTAAGGGAGCTGAGATGCATAGGCATCATGTATAGGCTCTTTCTTCAACGGAGGGTGGACAGTTGGCACTCATAGAGGTTGAAGCAGATCTTCTGTGTGATTACTGATCTTTGGAAGTGCCTATTTATTATATTGGAAGCATAAAGGTTCTATGGGATAACATCAGGTTGAAATGATGAAATTCCCTTGTCTGAAGTCATCCTTACATAATAGAGACAGAAGACTACCCAATGCAGCTAACAACAGATGACTTCTTTCTAAGGTTACCTTTACTAGAAGGACATAAGTCCTTCTAGGGAGCAAACCATTTCCTTCTGAGCAGACTTATGAAACAGCTAGACGACTTACACCCTAAAGGGCTTATTTCCCATGTGGGCCTGTGATGAGAACTTAAATAACCAGCCCATATCTATGTACCTGTATCAAGGATATCTACATCCACATCCATTCAAATAAATTTGTCCTACAGATCTTGCCCACTCAGATTAGCATTGATAAATATTAGCAACACCAGCCCTTTTCCTGCTGCTGGAGAAGAATTTCCATGGATAACATGGAGTTTTCAGTGTCATTGGTATTTACAAAGCATGCTGAAGTATTCAACGTCTCCTATTTCTTTTTCAGAGCTATGAACCCAAAAAGCATAATGAAGAAATATAACATTACCTACTTGCTCTGCAGATGAATTACTACATCAGGGACCTACTTACACATTTCTTACTAAATAAGTCCTCAAAAAGTCATCTTTGTTCTCCTAAGAAAATTCAGGCTAAGGGGATGCTTCACAGCTCAATAGATGCAACAGAAAAGTGACGAAATATCTGAGTGATAAAATTTTTGTGCACTGAGTCACAAATAATTCAGTATAAGCTTCCTGTTAATAAATATAATTGCGAAATGAAGATAATTCTAGCCATCAAAGTACTAAATAATCTTTGAAACAGCCTTCCAAGAGATTATCAGTGATAAAAATGATGGAGTTTGATAGGTTTATGAAAAAGACTACATAATATTGAGCCTGTTTTAAGAAGAGGCTGGACATTAAATGTCCATTCTAATCCTGTGTTGCTGCTAAAACCATTGTTGACACTTAGAACCATTACCTGTCAGAAGTCTGAGCAGATTAAAGTAGCACTTTAACCATATGAAAACTCATTCTAATTCTATTTGTTGTATTCACCTTCAAGAGTGAGCTAGCGAGATAAAAGTATCCGAGCGATTGTCATGCAAAGGAGCCACTTTCATATGAACACCCATCTGAGTCACTTGTGTGCAATGATGCACAAGTTTTACTACACACGCTCATTCCAGTTTTTCAGGAATACAGGTCTTGCTTTGGCTTATCAGCATCTACCTGTTCATTCGTTTTACCATGCTTATATTCAGAGAGGTATGAAAATGCTACATGCATTTCAGAAAGCCATACATATGTAAAGATATCTATATATATACAGAGGCAATTGATAAGAAGTATTTATTATATGCAGAATAAACAAAAAAAAATTAATGTTATTAGTTAGAAAAAAATTGTAGTTCATAGATACAGTTTCCAGGAAAAGGATCATTTATTGTTTGGTAATTCAGGTAATCTTTTTGTCTTTTCAAACTCTACTTTATTTGCTCAGCATATATTCTAGTACAGGGGTGATGGAAGGAAAAGAGGGGAAGAGGAAATGTTATTTTATTTTTATATTCACTCCTTTATCCTGTGTTTGGCTGGTATATGACCTTACATTTTAATTTACCAAGTGCAACAACTCCGATAACAAAAGGCGCTAGCCTGACATAACGAAAATCTGGAATCGCTCTGGCACAAAAGGTCTTTTAAGAAGCTGGAGTGGTGAGCACAGATTTTGCTGGCTTGTGATGTGTGGATCCCTTGCCATCAGGTGAACTGAATAGAGTTCAGCACTACTTTTGAGAGATTTGTGTCGGCATCTCCTATGGGAAGTAGGCATGATGAGGATTATGTCCTTCAATACATGACGTCTTATCCACAGTGAAGAATATGTTCTACCTTTGGCTATGCCTTTTGTTTAAACTTGTCCCCTGACTTTCTCAAAATAAATGGAGCATATTAAAATTCACTAGGGGTGTCTTGCTAAACACTCTGGCCAGCTGAGACCTGCCAAAACTTAACCTCGAACTGGGGGTTCCTAGCTCTTGGGACAATAGTGTTGCTAGGGTTGAGAGGGTGTTAAAAAGTACAAAATGTTCCTGCCCACGATATGCTAGCGAAAATACAAGATAAGTAGCTTTCCTAATATTCCAATTTCTATCTCTCTGACTTTTAATAATGTTTAACAGCTTCATTTTTACATCAGTCTTTACTGACACTAAGGTCCAACTAGTGTGTGTTATGGGTAGAATGCATCAGAATCAAAACAATTTAATTTTATGTCCACCTGATACTAGTAAAGAGAAAATTATATTCAGCTTATGGTTTGACCAGCTATTCTTTAAAGATTTGGACTATGCTTTTCTTTTGGGGATATCCTAAAAAAACACTTTCTGCTATATTTATCCTTTGGTAATTTTAAGATATAAAAATAAAAAAAGGGAAAATTTCCAGTTTAGACAAGGTTTTTTTCAGAAATAAATTTTTCAGCATCATTATTTACAGCTGGATTGAAATAATGGGTGTTGGGGGTCAGCACTGTCCTTGGGGAGAGTTTTCTTCTCACAGAGGATGATGAAGCAGAAATGTGACCTCACCTTGCACAGGAGCTTCTGATCATCTGAGATCTGCTTTAATTCATGAGGAGAGTATTTTTAACAGTGTTAGCCTTAACCCTGTCCAGTGGTAAACATATTCTCACTAGCCTGGAAAATTTTGCTGCTGTAACAGCCTGAGGCAAACTTGTTACTGTCTAGTGACTTGAGCTCTTCCTGGCAGCTCATCTCCACCAAGGAAGACTTATTAATGTATTACCCTGCAATGAAGTCACAGCTGATATGTACAAGGCAACGACTTTCATACATCTGCTTTATTAAATAAATCCCTTTCACTTTCTAAATACATATTTTCTGTAGCTGATATGACAGCTTTAACCACAGTTATTTTCATTTCTCCTTTAGAGATGTGAGAATGTGTACACATATACTGCTACACTACACTGGATACCCACTCATAAAGCATCACAGAGAAAAGATGACTCAACAATGCTAGAAAAGAGAGAAAGTTACAAGTCACATTGTGAAAGAAACTTTTAGCGACTAAGGCAACCTTTAGGCATAAAAAAATTTCAGTTTTCTTTATCTAAGAACATTATTTATCTTAATCTCAGACAGCAAAGAAGAGTAAAACATCCAACAATATTTTATTGCTATAAACTCTTTCCTGTTTGATCAGGATGGAAATTGAGAAGGAGATGAGGACATTCCAGATATTGCTTGTGCATTGTGGGCTCTATTAGCACAGAGCTCTTGCAGCTCTGGGATGTACAAGGCCCTCTGTAGGACTGAGGTTGCTTGAAACAAAAGGTCCTCCAGTCAGAAAGCTGTTATAATACAGATAAGCTTCTCTGTAGAGAATCTAAGTTCACAGAACCTTTTATATATTCCCCACTGATGATACATATTCTACATGTTTTGCACGGACACCATGGCCAAAGCCACACGTTCTAAAAAAAATTCTGAAAAAGCTCACAAAATTGCAGTAAAAGCCATAAGATTCAATTAGGAAACTTTCACACATTTGCTTTTGAAGCATGTAAGATAGGAACATTTTTCTTTTTCCTTTTTTAAGAGATTTTTTAGGTGGTCAAGGAAGATTCAGTTCAAGAAAAATGTTAATTATAATGGGATGTGTAACGAAGTTCAATGAATTGGCAACAACCACTGAAAATAAAATAGGTCTGAGGAGGATAAGTGACATGAACACAAAATTTATTAGATCTCCAAATAAACAACCTGACTATCTACATTCTGCTTCCAAAAGTCTCCAGCTGCAAACTAGCCAATTAAAAGGTAGTTCTATTTTCCTAGATAGATTACAGAGTGTCTGCTGATACCTTTGTTAATTTATTTTTTTCATTAGATTTCTGTGGTGATTGTTTCCTTGCTATATTTTCTGTTTCATTAAAATCTCTTTTTGCTTCTACTTTTTTGTTCCACCCATAGTTTCTTGCACAAGTTTATCAGCTTGCTCTTCTGGTGCATTTTCTGCCAAATATTTTACAGCACTCTGTTTTAACCTATAAAAATAAAACTTTTAACATATAAAAATGACCTGGATTAAGTCTATCAATCCTTGAAGGAGAATGGGGAAAATCAGAAATACTCATTAATCTAGTTAAATATCATCTGCTGATAGTCCTGTTCTTAACACAATGTGCTTTATTGAATTTAGAGTGTAAAACAAGCAAACCCAAAACCTCAGCACTATGAGGTACTTTGTTTTCAGATATGTGAGACACACATACATAAAAGGCAAGACTACCCATGGCCTTGTTTGCATTCCTCTACTTTATTTGGGTTTGAAGATAATAAAAATAGATCTCTAGATGTATACATTGTGCCTGAATTTTTCAGTGGTTTCATTGCATTGATTTATATTATAAATGTGTTTTGCAAAAAGACTTAACAAAAGAATATAGTGTTAGACTTTAATTTGAACAGAGTACTTGAGAAATCATTAGGAAATGAGATAAAGATAACAGAAAAGAGAAGAGAATTACTTGGCACTAGGCTGAGCCAGTAAAAGATGCAATTTCATTGATTGGCCTACCGGGTACTATGAAAAAAAAAACAAATTTAGCTAAAACTCTCCCTGTGTAGCCATATATATACCATTTCATCTCTCAGTGATATTGAACTGCATTACACTATCTGCCTTCCATCTTCTCTTTAATTTTAGTGAGAATACGAAGCACATCATGTCTCATAATAGTGATAATGACAGATAGAGCTCTGAAAGTAATTGTATCCTTGAGATGAGATACCCAAAGGTAGGATTTGAAGAAGTGGTAAGAGCCTGAAACAAACTTAATACCGTGTCTTTTAAACTGTTCTCTCATGGCCCCAGATCTTGTTAATACAACAGGAAATATCCCATCATATGGTGGAAGCTAAACCCTCTACTGCTGTGTTTAGTCCTTAATTTTCTTTCAACATGAGTTGTAAAACAACTGTGCTGTCTCTGTGAACATGCTGTTGTGTAGTTAAAGAACGAGAGTGAGGCTGGGGTTCACAATCGTGAGTCTTACTCAAGATGCACCTTCAGGGCACTGCAGACAAGATCCTTCTCTCTTTTAAGACCTTGAGTCTTCAGCAGCATCATACAGGGATTTCTTTGCAGAAAGGCCATCTGCAGCATTTCTAGACTTTCCAACCAGCACAGGACAAGATTTGTTTCCAGCATCACCTGTGCTTCTTTTGGGGGATTAAATGCAAAAGGAATTAGAACCTCATCTGGAAGACAGGATCCAGCTCACTGAAACAGTGCTTGAAATATTTAACACTAAACTTTATTTGCATTCATTAAAAATGGGGCATAAGTCACAATGAGGGCTTTCCAGAATAGATGCACATGGGTTAGCAGGGTATTGCACAAATGAGAGCACGCATCTCTCCCTGGTACAGTGGTTTAAGCTCTCACTGGGGAATAATGGAAATTAAACAATAAGAATCTGAACTAACTGGAGCAAGTAGTGGAAACTAAGCTAAGGCAAGGCCACTCTGGAAGTCCATATGTGTGTTAGGAGAGGGACTATGAGAGTATTTTCCTTTGTTCCCTTCCCTAAACTTTAATTACCCAATTAAAGAAACAGGACCAGGCACTCCACACATGGTCCCCCACAGCAGCCAAGGTGAGAAAGCGGGAGCAGGCTCTGTGCTACGGCATGCAGTGAGGAAAGAGCACATCACCATCTTACACAACCGAGCAAACCCAGCTCCTGAACACTCCAGCCAGCCTCTCACATCCCACAGCCAAGCTGGCCCTGAGAACCAAAGCCTCCAGGCTCACACCCTGAGCTACCTGCCTGCTGCTGGATGGTCCTGAACATGCAGTGGGAACAGGCAGGGTTGTCTGTACCAGACTGCAATAGGTGGCAGACAGCAGGGTTTTGGTTCTTGCCTCTGCTCTGGCCAGGAGAAACTGAGTTTCTCTCCCACAGCAGCATCTTCAGGCACTTAGCTGGGCCCTGTCTTCATCAGCAGAGTGAGCCTAATGAATTCTCATGGGTTTGGCAGCTCCTTAGCCAAGGCTCTCTGCCTCGGGCACTGCCTGGAACAGGAGGGTGTAGGTTTCCCCTTTATTCTGGCATGGTTCAAACCAACATCTTCCATTTAACAGGAGAATGAATAATGAAATCATGCAAATAAATAAGTCAATTGCTTGTGTCTCTTGAAGTCAGGTCTGAAGGAGAAGATGGAGCTGTTTCATTATCTGGCTGCTTTTGCCACATTGAAGATAGTTTAATTTTGAAGAAGTGAGGTTCAGGAGACTTGTTTGTTCTCAGTGCAGTGATATCTGTGACACCTCACTTAAACAGATTATTAATACATTATTAATCCAGATACTTTATTCTGATTTGTTGCTTCTTTTCCTTTAGTTGTGCACATTTTGTGAGCTGACTACCTAAAAAGAGAAACAAATGAAAATTCTACTGAAAATACAAAGAGCTCTTAGTTAAACATTGTTATGTTGCAGCAAACATAACTTTTGACAATCATCCTATATAATAGAATCCCAGAGATTAAGAGAAAATGTCAGAAAGACGGTACAAGAAATTAAATATATTTGCCCACTTAACTCATTAAAAGGAAACATTAATACTCTCAAGACAAAACAACTTTTAGATTTTTCACATAAACCAAAGATATTTGTAGTCCCCTCTAGTTCAGTTAAAGGCTCATCTCTTTTAAATCCTCACTTCTGCCCATTTTTTACTGAGGCAGTAAAATCTGATTATTAACAAAGGTGATGGAGTGCTTTGGCAACCAGCTGCTGTAGCTCTGTGTAGAGTAGAAAAGGAACTGACTGAAAAGGCTCTGAGGAATAGAAGGAGAAACCCATGCTAGCACGAACACCCGACAATATTCAAAGGACTTCTCAAAAAGACAGATGGTTAAGGGAAAAACTCCACCATAGTCGTGTAACAACAAAGAGGAGACCTAATAAGAAAATGTCTGAAGTCATCCGTATGGGTGGAGAAAATTAACTGCATTCAAATGGAAATATGGGGAGCAAGAAGTTTTCCAACAAAAAACCTAGCTGGAGCTAGCACAGCTGGAGTCAGCTGAGCTCTCCTGAGGAGAGAGGAGAATGAGTCCCCTTGGTGAGGTGGGGCGAAACCAAAGAGTTCAAGCGAAGGTTATGGCAACTCCTGGACACAGCCTCTCAGGATGCAGCCTGTGTTTGAGAAGTGTGCAGCTCAGCACGGGAAACCGAGATGCAAGAGATTCTGCCCTGCACTGCTTTGGTCTTCAGCTGACCGAGCGAACTCACCCTGCCTTTCATCATGTGGAGCTCTCTAGGATTGGATCCCGCAGGCTTTCGTATTGGCTCTGGGTAAACTGAAAGCAAACAAAGGAATTATCTAAGAGCTACACCGACACTTCCCATTGCCCCTTCGGGCTCGCCTCCTACCCCTCTGTCACAGTGATCCTCCCCCTCTTGAGTCCAAGGGGATGACAGTGGCAGAAAGGAAAATAAGAGCATGTTAGACACCTGATGACAGTATCAACCCCACAGCATGAGGGGAGGGAGGAGAACAAGCTGTGATATGATTCTCCTTGGGTGAGCCACAGCAGAAATAAGAACCTCTAACAGAGAATACTGCATGCTTGTTTCTGGGGTGGTAACTTACAGGTATTGTAAATTACAAGATTCCTTTACTCCAAAATGAGGTTTTGATTCCCACTCTACAGGATCCAGACCGATGGACTCGAAGGAGAGGATAAAATTTCCTATAGCTCACTGATCCACTGAGAGTTCTACCTGCCAAGGAATGAGAAAATCCAGTTATTCTTTCATAGGAATCTGCACCATTAGGCTGTTTTGATATGAAACAGGTTGTAAGTATGCAAGGCTGCCAAATTTACTACAGAAATACTCTTGATTTCTCTCAATGGAGCCTACTTTCCTAAATGGGAACCTTGCAATTGCTATGATATGAGCAGAAACAATCAAATTCTGCTGTGGTTACACATCACAAAATGTCACTGCAGTGGTAAAAATCATTGTGATGCAAGTAATTATTAATTTTCATCATTGCATTGGCTGCAATATTCTATATGTTACATTACATTTGCACAAATATTGCCAGAATATTTGAATTTGAATCTTAACATCAGAGTACTATTTTCTTTGTCTCTGTAATTTTTGGAGCACGGAGGTTGCTAATTCACACTCTTGTGCATCTCTTTTGACAGCACAGAGGCTCATTCATGTCACTGTCTTGTCTTGAATTTAAATTTAGATTGCTTATATGTGTTCATATTTTCAATTTATATTATTAGATCCACTCCTGCTCTATTCTTTGCTCATTAGGGACCTCTGAACATCAGCTCGAGGAAGTTCTGCTAAATGAATCTCATGTCCTTTGCAAGAGCTCTGTGAATGACGTGTAATTATCGACAATTAACAAGATGCTAATTATACCTTCAAATTATAATCCTACTGAGCAAAATAAAAATCCTTTATGGAAGAAAAATTGTTAAAGGCACAACATTATATTAAACCAAATGACAAAAAGTTTGGCAACTTCCAACGGTATAAATCAAACAAACTGCTGAACACATCGTGCAGCTTGCCAGAATGGCTCTCTGCCAATTAGCTTTTCCTTGCATATTCAATAAGCTGGGGGAGGGGAGTAGGGAGAAAAGTGAAGGAGGAAGAGAATTTAACTGGTGTGTCACTGCTCAGTCAGTAAAAAGAAGTCCAAAAATGTGTAACAATTTAAACATTGCAGTGTGTGTGTTGTCTTACAGTTCCATCAAATTGACAGAAGAGGTTTGTCTGGAGGGTTTGAAGCTACAGTCACTTTAGTAAATCCTACATTTGCAGGAAAAGCAGCAAGAAAAAGCTGTCCTGTGAACACACCTTGGATCCAGTCTCTTAGATGCACACAATGCATTCATTTGGTTTTTTTCCAGCAGTTGACATAGGCAGTTTTGGGTCTTTATCTGCACTCAAAGATGGAAATTTTTGCAAAAGTAATGTGGCTAGAATTAAAACTCTACATTCACATGCTCTAACTTTTCATCAGTTATGTTTACCTCTGGTACAATTTAGCTTAAGTATCTTGTTCTTCAGTCATCCTGATTCAAGGCAGCCCTCAAGGACTTGCTCAGTTATGGCATCAGACTAAAGTGCTCACAAAATAAAAAAATACGTGTCCAGTCTCTTGTAAACTTAACTAAAAAACAAACCCAAAGCAACCAGCCAAAATAACCCCTCCAAAAACCTCAACATTAATTTTCTCTTAAAAAAAGAGTATGTACACCACAGGGGAAAACAGAGATTTCAGGTACAGTGACAATTCACTAAGATGCCTGGGTTTTATAATACTTTTAAGGTAAAAGATGTGATGTAACTTAAGAACAAAAAAAATTAAATTACAGACTTTTCCCAGTAGGGTAGAACTATCAATGCCCTGCAAGCATGTCTGCAATTTTGGGCAATAAATGTCAGAGAGGGAGAGGACAGACTTTTGCTGTCTGTATCATTGTTCTTCTGCAAACACGCAGTGGGGCACAGTTTGGGTTTTGTGGATTTTGTTGTTTTGCTTTGTTTTCCTACTGACAAATTCCAAAAAGCAGAAATTGTTTTCAATCACTCACTGAGGTGTATTAGGTACTCTGGTTGGCCAAAGTAGTGGTTGGGATATACGCCATGCAGCTTCTGGAATTGTTTTCAGCTAAAGAAGAGTGATCTGAAAACACTCCAAGTGAACCCTTTGCAAGCATCTGACAGGCTGGAATTCACACACAGCTGATTTGCCAGCCTCCACAAAAGGCTCATTAAAAAGTCAATTTGTTTCCAATGAGTATCCGATCCAACTGAAATTCTGAAATTCAGAAATCCTTGAAAGCTTTTAACTCTAATCTTCATTTTACTAAGAGGAGTTTCCAGGCCAATGCCTAGTTTTTTTAGCAATTTAAAAAAAAAGCTGCCTCCTTTTCTACTGTGTAAAAAGTTATGGCAAGTTTTTTGTTTCTTAAGTGAAGGTAGAAACTACTCAGAAATTACTTAAGAAGACATGCCATCAGGAAAGCAATGGGAAATTGGATGACAGCATTTGTCATATTCCATCTGTACTTAACTTTTCATAACCTATCTTATCTAAACATGGGACGGGAAGACATTGTTTAATTTAGGCCTCATACTACAACCATTTAATAGTCATTAATTACTTTCTTCTCTATGAGAACACAGGGAAAGGCAGACTCATAATTAATCTAGATTTAAATATCTGAGAAAAAAGACATCCTGATCTGCCAGGACTGCATGCAGCACAGTAAAAAAGAATCCTATTTCCCTGCAATCTTCCACTGGAAACCGAAGGGGCTGATGACTGATGGTTGGCAACCAGACTCTTCTGTACCACCCCACACAGGAACTTCTCTAAGACGTCTTTAGTGTCTATTCTTTCTAAAACACTCAATACATCAGTGTAGTTTTCCAAAACATGCTTAACTCTTCTGCTTTACTTACTTTTGTTTGTTTGCTTGTTGTTGTTAGATGATCACTCTGTCATTCTTATGTGATATGGTTGGATTGATAATGTAGGATACTGTGTTGCTACTGCTTGACAGAATTGTATACTTTGAGTTTTCCAGTCTGAGATTCTTTTTTTCTTTTCTTTCCTCTAAATCTCATGGTCTAATTGTATTCTGAAACGAGAAAGAAGTATCCTAGCTTGATTTATGAGACTATGCCTCTAAACATTTGAGAAAGAGCAAATGCTCCTCCATCCTCTTGGTAGATAGAGAATGATTTTGCCTTCTAGACAGAACTGGTCACCGTATGAAAATTCTGAGCTGTTTTTCTAAAGAAAAAATACTTTCCAGAAAGTTAAGTGTTCCCAGATTGCCTGACAGCAAGCAAGTTCTATGAGCTCCTTAATCTCTTCAAGAATTACCTGACGAAGACCTATCAAACCCAGGACATTTAGAGTAGTACACTCCATACACAGAAAGTCTGAAAGCTTTAAATAATCTTTCCAAGAGAGGTGGAGGAAGCATAAGAAAGAAAAAAGTATGAATGAGTTAAAATGTCAACAGAAAAATGACTAACATTAATTTGTAAACAGTTACTCAACTGAAACTAAATAAGTTTCTTCATAAATTCTAATTGCAGGAAAAAAAACCGTACATGTTTGTCTCCTAAAAAGGGAAAGAAAGCTGATGTAAGAACATAAAAAACTTATTTGATTAATTTGAGGAACTCCAGAAGAACAAGAAGGAAGAATGAAACTATAGTTACATATAATATAATAATTGGGAAAAACATAAATCAAATTAAAATATTAGGCAGAAAATTTAAGAAAAGAGATTAGACATCATCCTGCTGAACAATGACAAAAAAATCTCCCACGTCAACGAATTCCATCTGCTAACAGAATAAAAGTTGTATTACCAGGAAGATTCATAGAAATAATATGAAGTAATAGCATGAACTGAAGTAATAGCATGAGCTTTAGTTATACTGAATAAAACCACAGGATACAATGCAACAAAGAACTTAAACATGTGCTGTGCAGTTTCCTATAATGATATGTGGTGAGTTGGACACATTTTCCTCCCTAACTTCTTGTTTTATTAGTAACTTCTATTTTTAAGTTACCATTAGGTCTTCTCACAGCTTTACTACTGGTCCTACTGTGGATATCCACTTTTCTAAGATATTTGTGTATTTAACGGCCCAGTGAAGAATCAATAAGGAAATTTAAGGATTTTTTTTTTTTTCAGAAGGAAGTGCACTAAAGTAAGCCACCCTGGTCAAGCTAATGTTATAAATGTAAGGATTAATATAGGAGTCAAGAAGACACTTTTACAGAGGTGTCTGCCTAAATGACAGAGCAGTAAAGGAGCTATGTCAGATTTCCATCTGGAAAGTGTCTTTGAAGAAAGGATCTGGGGGTTCTGTCAGTCTCTGAGGTGACCACTTGGCAGTAGTGTAGTCTCATGCCAAACAGCCTCCTGGGCTGTGCTAGGTGCAGCATTGCCAGCAGGTGAGGGAGGTAATCCTTCCCTTCTGCTCAGCACTGGTGAGACACACCTGGAGTACTGGGCCCAGTCCTGCGATTCCCAGTATAAGAGAGACAGAAGAGAGCTCAGCAAAGGGCCACTACAGTCATGGAAGGACTGAAGCATCTCTCCTGTGAGGAAAGGCTGAGAAGACAGGGACTATTCATCCTGGAGAAGAGACAGCTCAGGAAGGACCTCATGATGGAGCGATGGCGGGGAGTAAAGAACAAAGAACCGGACTCCTCTTAGTGGCATCCCTTGATGGGACAAGAAGCAATGTGTAAAAACTGAAGTACAGGAATATTTTTTTTTTTAACTGGAAGTCTGGTCAAATACTGGAAGAGGTTGTCAAAAGATGTTCTGGAGTCTTCATCTTAGGACATATTAAAAATAAGTCTGGACATGGCTATGAGCAACTTGCTGTAGGTGACCTTGCTTGAAGAGAGGGATTGGATTAGATGATCTCCAGGGGTGCCTTCCTAAATCAGCCATGCTGTGATGCTGTGATTGTGAGTTGAAGATGAGAGAGACTTAAAGAGGACAAAGTCCTACTAGGTCAGTCTGTTTTGCATGTGTACATAGGTAAGTTTGCCCAAAGGGTAATCAACTATAAAGGACTTTAACAAGTTTCTTGCTTTTGTGGAGCTTTTGCATTTACAGAACTGTGAGCTAACACACTAGAAATTAATTCAGCCAGTTTTCATAAGTCTGAAAAACCAGATACCTGCATGTGGTGGGTTGGGTAGATTGAATTTCTTTTCAGATACTGTAATCACAAACTACCATGAAAAATAATAGCATGCTATTGTTAATCTTGAAAGGACACAAGCAGCAGAAGAAAAGAAAAAAAGAAACAAGAAAACATAGACTCATGGCGAATCCAAAAGTGCAGATGAGTGATAGAAAGAATCATACGGCACTTTTTGTCTCACAGTAACCCTCTATAGTAATTCACTTGAAAAAGGCTGGAGAAAAGGTAGGTTTGTGATACTTCAAAGTCCATACAGGTGACTAATTCACCTATCTACCTTATCAAGAATGAAAAATAGGCGTACCCTCTTTAAAGCCAGCTTGCAAGCACTGTATGCAAACAAGGAAAGCTTTATTTATGAAAGGGTGATATAGTCATAACTTAAGATAACCAGGTCTAATCCAGTAATTTTAGAAGCAATCTTTCTAACCTTTCTTCATCACTCTCAGAACCTATCTTCAAAACAGTTTTTTCACTGCATCTTATCACCTGCCCAGTGAACATCTTTCACCAGCAAGAGAAAGACAAGGACATTTGGTTTTATCTTCAGTGTGGCTGATGTGAAACTCTTTAGTAAACCAGACTCACCAGACTCTATTCCATTCTCATCTATGATGTATCTAGTTTGATATTTCCTTATTTTATCTGTTCTGTTTCTCACCATAAAAGTGGTATATTTGCAGTCATTTTTAGTAATTAATGACTGCTCTTTCGTTGTCTGTGGAAACTCAGTTCTTCCTACTTAACAGTAACTCCCGAGGTTACATGCTAGGAGCATTGGTTGGCAGTTTATGCAAAGTAAGATGTCTGGCATCTCATTTCTTATTTGAAGCAGCAGACAGCTTCTCCTTCTCTGGTTTGATCTGGAGTTTGGGGAATGCTTGTGTGGAATTTGCTCCAGCTCCTCCCTGAAATCTTGCAGCAGGATTAAGTATGTCATGCTCTTAGGCTCATTTCTGTAAACACTTACACATCTGTTTAACACTTGTGAGCATTTCCACTGAGACCCACAAGTAAAGTCAAAGTGACAAAGGATCAGGGTGTGATTTAGAAGAGGAGTGTATAAAATGTCTGTTTAGATCCCTCTCTAATCTAGCAGGGGTAGGTGTCGATTTATGCTTCTGAGTGGTCTTGTGAATTCTTCTCCCCCTTCCAGCACTTTAAGTGCTAAATTAAATACAGAATATTTTCCTCTTTTACACTGAGAGCTATATTAACTATCTTGCATAAACAACTAATTAAGCTAACTGAACTTAGTAGCTGGCTTTTCTATATAGGGAAGTAACTGGTAAATTCAAAATAGAAACAGAGAAATCCTAATTTTCTAGTTTTTGACTGAATATTTCACCCTCAGACAAAGGAATGGTTCAGTGGAAAATAGCCAGACTACTTACTCAGTCATATGAATGTCTGCAGTGACTGCTGTGTAATCTAGTGCTAGCTGAAGGAGGAAAATATGTTGACCACTAAGAATCAGATATCAATTATCTCTGTGTGCAAACACCACATGTAACATTCTTCTGTCTCGGTGTCTTTTTCTCTCCCTTTGCAAACAGTGTTTCTCCTGACTGCTTTTTCATTTCCACATGCACACACATACCCACATATATTTTCCCTGTGTATGTGCACCACTAGCCAGACCTGCTTGGACTTCTAGTTCAGCAGTGCCATCCTCATCTTGAAGCATTCACTGTGAAGCCTTCATCAGTGGACTATTCTGGCATGGTATTTAACCAGCACAGAATCAAGAGAAAGTACAGAAAGAAATGCCAGGTCAAGCAGTATAACAAATAAACTTTATGTTATCTGTAGACATAAAAGAAATTCTGAATCTGCTAGTGCCTGAAGAGCTGAATTCAGTAAAAAAAAAGTGAAGAAAAATTGGGAAAATAGTAATACATAGTGATTTTGTAAAGAATACCAAGGAAGATTAAAGGAAATACTTTGACAATAGGAAAATACAGAAATAACACAGGTAAGGGTAACATATTTTTTAGCATATGAGTAATATTATATAGTGCCAAAGCTACTGGCACAATTTAAATTATTTCTGAAACATCTAAGGTGATCAAGGAAGCTTAATATACTAGAATACTGAAAAAAAATAGAAGCAGACTGTTAAATAAACTTCGTAATGCACATATACACTCACAGTCTCATCTGTTCTACTTAAAAACATCCTTTCATCTCTAACAAGAAATACCTATGTGGTTCCTCAAATTTCTCAAAATGCTATTCAAAGACACCCCCTTTGATGTTTGCTCTAGCCAAGTGAAGACAGCTAATAACTTAGCCACCAGAAAGATAAACATGAGGTCAGAACAAAGAGTGCACTTTTTTTTAAAGGAAATGGATATGAGGCTTGCACAAGGTTGTATGGTAAAATTAAAGGCTTTTTATTATCAAGTTGAGGGCACTGAAAATAGCTATGGGTACTGTAATATTTACGTGGTAAGATGTGTAAACTGAGGTTGGTTAATGCTGGCTCCACAAGTGGTTTCCTTGATTTGAAATGATTGTGCTGATGGGAAGTGCACTTGAGCAACCTAACTGTAAATGCAGAATTTTGGGGGGTTTGGGGGTTTCTTTAGGTTATTTTCCCTTCTTTCAAGTTTAGAGAAAGTATTTCTCATGTCTCAGTTTTTAAGCTCCTGATTTCCACAAGAAGTTTTCCTGTACGCCCACTGTGTTCCTTCCCTTTCTGCTTGAAGTTACATCCCTTTCCCCTCTGCCTTGAGCAGTTTCCTCATAAACTGCTCCTCTGACACCATCCCTCCCTATTGTCATGCTTCATCTTTCTCTGCATAACTTCTATCCACTAAAAATATGCAGAGCTCCACATGGTCTTTCCTCGCTGTCTCTTATTCCATCACTGTAGATGTCACAAAATGCAGAATTACAGGTAGAATTTGAGTATTAGACAACCATAGGCAGAGAGAGAAAGAAGCCTGAAAAAGCGAGTAGCAATGTGAAAAGTGGAAGGTGATAATGGGAGCAGATCTTATCCTGTAGGAAACTATCAGGCTGTAGAAAAGTTTTCTTCTGTGTGCAAAATACTCCTACCACAATCCAGTTATCAAAAATATTTTTTTCAAGAAATAGGAGAAAAATAAATTATTCTTGAATACTTAATTCCTCTACAACACCACCCACTTGAGGGCACGATATAGGATTAGCCAGTCTTTTATTAGAACATATTGACCACAAACCATCCTTTCCAGATTTCAAACCTTCAAAGAGTTCTAATATTTTACTCATCAAAGTGATTTCCAAGCTATACTTTGCTGCACTTATTTCAATTACAGTCAATCCTAGTAACGTCAGCCTGCCAAGGATTAATACTCAATCACTTACATATTGTTTACACTGATAAAATGCCTGTTACTGTATTTCCTCAATAAACAGAAGAAAAAATGGCTTTTGGGAGGTTGCCTTAGTCTGTCAAGTCAATATAAATGTGGGATATTTTAAGGTTGTTTATACTTGATATCATCTTTGCTATAAGAGAGCTGTCTTAGTTCTATTTTTGAGTGAGGTTTATACTATAATCCTAAGTACTTTAAAAACATGCTACTGGAAGTTATCTGGCAGCTTGTACAGCATCATCCACTATTAAAACATAATATAATTTGCTGTTCAGAATAACTTGTTTCCTTAGCAAAATGTCTCAAGAATGCTTATTCTCATTATTTCAAACACATACAGTAAAGTTATTATTGGAGTTTAGAGGCTTAACCAGTTCTTGCTGAGTCAAACATTTCTGGAAAGGAAATGATCCTGAAAACACATCCAATGTTTAAGTAGAGTTGTACCAGCAGGTACCTTCATAATTAAATCTCTTCATTCTTTAATCAGTATTTCTGTCAATCTCTGGAAGCTGTTCTGTAATCATAAAAAACAGAAAAACAAGCAAATGTTTAAAGATAGTTTTTATTGAAGTGCAAAACAGAGCTATGATATACCTGATTTAAAGTTAAACGCTACCAGCCTCATAGAACGTGAGGTGAGGAAGTCTACAATTATTATCTTTGCTTTAGCACAGATTTACAGAAATAGGTCAATATGATGAAAAACATGCTGTGATCCTCCCAGAGAAACAGACCACTCTGAAGTATAAAAGAAAAAAAAACAAGGTACCTCCTTTTTGCTCTGTACACACACACCCCATTTATAAGCCAGAGCATTCTGTCTGAATTCTAGACATGAGCATTACAGCTGTCCTGATTATTTCTCTTTTTTTTTTTTTTTCTTTCTATAAGGAGAACATGTACTAGCCTCAGTGCTTCCACAACACCTTTGATCAAAGATTTATACATGCACAGAGAGCAAGAATATTAGAATTATTTCTGTTTGAGACTTTGGGGATATGTGACTGGACAGGACATTTACATTCCAAGCCAAACATACCCAAACACAGGTCAAGTTAGATGTAATTTGAATTCCAAAAGCCACAAAACAGCCCGTTCAGCAATAAGTGGGGGAAAAAAGAGAGTGTCTCTGACGAAATCTGATATTGTTACTAAATACAATCCCCCTCTCTGTTCTTAAGCACTGTTGATATTGTGACATGAACTGACAAGAACCAGAAAATTCAGCAATACACTGACACCTCATACTTTGCTCATGGCTTTGTGGAGAGAAGGGGAAATAGATACCACAGCATGAGCTGAAGGCAGTATCAATCAGCCCCAGTTCTGAATTTTCTGGCTCTTGGTCAGTTTGCATCACAAATGTAATGTTATCTAAACACAAGCTTCACTGTAGTTTAACTTGAGGAAAAGAAGACATTATGAAGCAAATGTGCTCACATTGCCTGAAAGTAAGACTGAAATAATTTTAAAATCTCTTTTTTACAAATAGAAAATTAAGTCATTTAAAAAGAATGCTCATTTTCCAGTTCCACCCCTCCAGTAAATTCACTTGTTATACAAACACTACTTGCTAGGTTTGCTTCTTATGTTCCCTTATTGTAAAAAAGGAAATTATACATGTTGATACAGGGTCAAAGCTTTCTATATTTACATTATTTGTCAATTCATAATGGTTTCTGCAGACGTGATATGATTCATTTATAAAAATATCAGTTAGTTCTTGGCTTAATTGATTGTATTGAATACAACATATTGCACTAATGCAGCTGTCCCATGTGCATATTAAGCCATAGAGAAGATGTGTACCATTAAAAGTAAACTAACTTGCTCATTCCCATTCTGTTCCTCAACCAGCCTCCCCCTCCCAAATTCCTAGATATGCTATTTTAAGCTATAAATGAAATATTTGTAGTAAGCATGCACTTTATTTAGCTATATGGGAAAAATTCATATTTCACATAATCTAAACGATGTTTTAACACATCCCAGATTTAAAAAAACCCAAGAAATTACTTTCCCCCCTTTTATAAGTGTCAACTAGAAAGTTACCTAGTTTGCAGGCTAAATACTCTGTACACAAATTTAAGAGCTTTCTTCTGTCTCCCTAGCCAAGCCTCTGAGTGATACTATCATACATCCCAGCTCTATTTCTCTTCCCACAGTTGATAACCTGGGCCTGTACCAGATTAAAGAGGGCCACGTGAAGGGCTTGACCTCTGCTTTTGGCCTCACTCATACACCCTCTTGTTAGGAACAATTAGCACTCTCCCTGACACATCCATGCACCATTTGGGCAACAGAAGGGGCCTGAGATCATTCCCAGTGGGCATTTTAGAGGGGACTACCCAATTTTGACAGAGAAGAATTCAACTCGTACATGCCAACAATATTGTGCAATTTGGCCTAAAGACAGAAAGGTGCATTCCGCTTCATAGTACAGATGTAACTTAGCCTATATATGATCCGTCCTTATAATATTCTCTTTTTGCCTCAAACACCACACATGAAGAGGTACGAAAGTATCATGAGTGATTTTCTCTGTCATCTCATTGCAGAATTTATATACTCTACTCTCTCTCTCTGATTTCATGAGTCTACATATTTGAACAAATAGATAAGTTAGATTATATAGCTTCCGTAATATGATGATGGAGAAAATCACCTCAGGTTGGCCTCAAGAAGGCACTTTGGGATGTCATCCGGCTCAAGGCAAGCTAACTCTGAAGCCACATCATTGTCCTTAGGATGCTGCTATGACAGTGTCTTTATTTATGGATTAAAAAAAGAAAGCATTATATGCTGTTTAAAAATATCCAAGCAAATTTCACTACCAAAGAGTAAATATTACATGATGAATCCTTTAATATCAGGATAGACTTATTGCTTCGAAGCAAGTATGTGCCTGAAACTCTAAGTTAGGGAGAGAGGTACAAGACCACCCAGCTCACTGAAGGGCCCATAGAACAGCCAGAAAAGCCCTTTGTGCCTGAATTTCCTTAGTGTAAAAATGTTCTCTCTGTGTTTTCCAAAAAAGCACTTTACCTCAAGATAAAAAAACACAGTAGGGGAGCAATAAGCTTTGATGGAGTCACATGAAATGTGTTCCTGCACACAGGAAGGACTCAGGGTACTCTGATGGAGAATACTTACAGGACCTGTTCTTCACTGATACCGTAAAGGTGCAATTATCCCTCAAACTGTCTAATGCTGTTCAAAACTCCAACAGGACACCGGTGTAAAATAGAGAACTAATAATTTTTCCTCAAAATCAAATACGTGTTCATGCAAGAAAATATGTATTTCAATGAGAGATGTGAATTTTGGTTTAAAAAGGTATTTTTCTCCCAAGGAAAAGAAATATTTTCCGTTCACAAAAGGTGTTGAATAGAGTGGAAAGAGTGTTTACCTAAAGTAGGTTCTTGGTATAATAATGAGAAACACTATCTCGGAGACTTTTTATTTACAGAAACAGGTGCCAAGAAGTTCATGAAATTCATGAAAACCCAGTCATACACAGGTGATAAAATTAGACAGATGTGAGAAATATTTAAATCACAATTTTCAAAGTGGAATGACAGCAAGACATCTGAAGATGCAGGGCACTGTAGATGTTGCTAATGCAATTACGTTCAAAACTATGTCTTTTTACTTTCTTATGCTGCCTCCAGCACTCTCACAGTAGAATATTTCACATGCTTTTGCTTTTTTATTTCCCACTTTGTCCCAAGAGAAACAGCTTGATTGGTATGTAGTCTGGGTATCTGTTGTTTCTTGTGAACAGTTTATTGTTGAGCAATAAGGTTGAAGAAACTAGCTCTTAATTTCAATCAGAAAGAAAATTTGCAAGCACTTGTAGCTCACAGAACAAGAGATTTCAAAGCCTGTGAAAAAGCCTATGGAGACTTCATTGGCATCACAAAAATGTTCCAAATAATTCGGTGTATGTGTGTATGTGTGTGAGCGTGTCTGCCTGTGTACAAGTTGGGGCATGAAACGATTTCCCAGAGCCAAAAATATTGAGGTAACCAGTTGTGAATATCCAACATTCTTAGAGGCTTCTGCTATATAATTGTAACAATACTGGGGTGATGAGTTGTTGTGTGATGCCCTTGTTCTGCTTTTTTCCCAATACAGCTATTTGAACTTCCAAAGGTAGAACCAAAATAAAACAAATATCAAAAGTACAGATGTTGAGAATCAGTTTAACAGTCTGAGGACAATGGCCCTTCATGGCAGAGGACACTGGAGAAGAGTTTGGACCAGTATTATCCAGCTGGTCTTCCTCCAGCTGCTCCATCCAGCTGCTGATGTGGTTGAGACAGTAAGATAGGAGCAGCTGCATATTTACAGTAGAATTAAGTAACACAAAGTGGCTTCTCTAGAGCTGGCTATCATCATGTTGACATTGGCTAAAAATTCAGTGAGGCCGAAATGGGCCATATTTTATAGTCCTTAGGTGTTGCACAATAGAAATTGAAACCAGGTGAAATACCTGCCATTGCAGAATCAGCCCAGGAGCAATGCTTTCCCAGCCACTCCAGCACTTACACAAGGAATAACAGTGATTAAGACTCCTGCCTTTTCTGGGAAATTAATTATGAAAAATGAATATGATCATTTTATCAGACTCATGAGATAGATCCTGGATGGTCGATGTGTTAAATTCATACAGGGCAAAGCTTTTACTGTACAAATGTTTCACTGGGTAAGTGCAAAACAATTCCAAATGTTTCTAGGAAATTTCTGATGTTTCAATAATTTTCTTGATGATATTATATCTTTTATTTATTTATCATAACACAATATAATTTTTAGTCATTTTGGATTATATTTGGCAGCTATTTTCAGTGAAATTACATATTTTCTGATAATTAACAGATATTTTTTCCTTCACACCTAGGGGAGGAAAAAAGAAAAGCAATCAATTCATCCTAACAGTCTTTAGACAATTGAAAGTGAAAAGTTTAATCACACTGAGGCACAAAGAATCTCTCAACAGTCAGTGAAGATTTTCCCACTTCTAGACTCGGTCAGAGAGACTCATCATAGTATATTTACCGAGGCAACAAAATCATTAAACCTATTAAATGGCAGAAGAATTAGACTCAGACTATTAATGAAACAGCTCCCATGAAAAATTCTGCTGTCTAGGAACATGTCTTTTTTTTCCTCTCTGCAGAAAAGGGAATAGATAAAAGGAGAAGGACAGTTTTTAACTGAACAGTCCTTAGAGAGATCCATTCTTATCATGTAACAGAATTTTCTAGTCTCATGCTCAAAAGGTCTTCATCATTCTAGGAATTTCCAATAAAACTTCAACAGCAATTTAAACTAATGCTTTAAACTAACTTAAACACCACCTTCCCCCACAACAAAATGGATGGAAAGCAAAAGTAATTTATAAATTATGACTCAGAAAAATCTCCTTCCAGACTCAGAATAAAAATATAGCCCTGTATTAGAAAGACGGAAAAAATTCTAAAAGTATTCTAGTGCATGATTATGTTCTTCTGGTACCCCTGCTGCTGCCAGATTATGAATGAGTAAAGGAAACTCCAGCATGAAGCATACTCTTGCTCCAAAGTCAGAAATAGCAGGGAAAATTATAAGGAGAAAAAGACTTTTCTCCTGTGCTTCAGTAAGAATAAGGAGAAGCCAAGTTATCTACAGGTAGATGTCCATTAGTCCAGAAAGCCTACTTCCCGTTTGGTAAAATGGTATTTCTTTTCTTCTTAATCCCATAAATTCTTCCTGATCAGCTAACAGCATGCTTGGGCATTCAGCAAGGTACCTGAACACTAGCCATGGAGTTGCTCATGTGTTCCAAGCCAAGCTCTTTTTGCAGTTCCTTGCTGCATCAAGCCTCTCATCATCTGGAGTCTGTCTGGAGTTACTGTTCCTGCTGGCATATTGCTTCAATTCTTCCTTCAAAAATGAGAGGGAGAAACAAGTGGCTTCCTGTTGGATAAGTAACAGATCTATTCTGTCAGAAAGGCTGTCTCAGACCTCACAGACAGAGCCAGTCTGGGACATCCTGCAAACTTTCCTAGACACTATCCAAAATATATGGTGCCCTGTTTTTCAAATATCACACCATTTATCTGGTGTTTTCTGGAAACATTTCAGACAGACACACAACATACCACGATGATTGCTACAAGATAGAATATTCTTTATTCCTATCTAAATGAAAAATCATGGCAGCTCTTTCTTTGGAGTAAAATTAATGTTCACCAGCACAGCACATGCGGAAAGATCAAGCCATACTCAAATTACAAAGCGAGTGCAAACATAATATGCATTTGCATGAGGGGAGAAAAGGAGGATGGAGGTGATATTTGGCCAAAATTTATGAGTCTCACCATCAGTGTTAGACCTCTATAATTACATGCATATATAATTTTCCACCTTTTTATATGCTTCAATTTTCAAGGCAATTTTTGAGATTACTTTCCGGAATACTGAGCAAGAAGCATGACACAGGGCACCAAAGAGAAACTTCCATGTATTATTAGTCTAACTACTAGTTTCTTTATCATATTTGATTCTCATATTTGATTCTCATATTTGTGTATTAAAAATCAATGCATTAGTGTCGGGAATAATTCAGTTAAAACATTAACAACTTTGCCTACTGAGGACACAATCAAATAAATAGGCTTAATTGTGGCTATTGATATCAAATACTCCATGCAAGTAGGACTTAGTAAAAGCCTTGTTATTACTAACTGCAACCATCACACAGTTCATTTTGGAAGGAATCCACAAGCCATCCAGCCCGTGGACAAACTTAGTAATGGAAGAAAACCCATGTAAAAGTTCTGTAAACACTTTCCCCTTATATGCAATGGTTTTATTTCTTAGTGAAAGACATATCACACTGGAATTTTATCTTAACAAGTTATTTCTTATGCAGGACAAGAATAACAATTCCGTTCTTTAAAAGAAATCAAGCCATTGTGTCTAACTCTTGTAAACAAGAAATGAAAGGATGGTCCAGATCTTTCCCTGTGCTTAACTCAGGTGCATAAGTGGAGGCCCTTGGTATCCTTAAGCCTTTTATGTTGTCAATGGAGAAAGAGAGAAGCTCCCAACAGGGAGTGCTTCAGAGCAAGGATTAATTTTAGTGTTCTGAATTACTCCCTGGGAAAGACCCTCAGGAAAATACAGAGAAGGTCATCAAGGGTGAGCAATGCTTTCTCTACAGGGAACGAGTAAATAAGCTCTTCAACGCAGAGAGAACTAGCTGGGGTACGAATACAACACAGGCCTATGGAAGAATGAAGGGAACAGAAATGGTGAATGGGGATCAATTTTTATTTGTCCTCTCTGCTTTATAAGTTGGTGGCCATCACATAGCAGCTGGCAAGTTCAAAGTACAGACAAAAAGGCAACTCCTTACCCTGTAGCTGGGGAGAAGTGGAGCTCATTGCCATGAGGCATGAAGAATTTTATATATATTAAAAAGTAGAGTGGACAAGATGATTGTAGGGAATTACAGTGCAGCTTGTGAGACTTACTGCTATCTCTGTCTCAGGAAGTCCAGAAATCAATCTACTAGACCTTGGAGAATAATCCAGGACTAAAAAACTAAACTTTCCTTTCACCCTCTCTTGGTACCTATGCCTGGCCATTGCCAAAACTGAGCAGCAGGATGAAAAAACTTCTGGTCAAATTGAGCTCAACTGCCCTGCTCCTACATCTTACACTATGTCCTTCACAAATTAACTTCCTGGTATAAACAGGAGTATTAAACGCTGAAAGTAGAGTTCAGAGTAAATCCTCTGCATGGAAACAGGCAAAACTCTTGAACATCTGAAGACAGAGAACAACTGCATTAAACTCCTAATGCTAAAAGTTAAACCCCGAAATACTAAGTTTAATGCATTCAGGCACACTTTCCTGATAGCAGCCTCAGAGACAGACTGGTGTTCTCTTAGTGACCTCTTTACTATTAATGGGGAAATACCTGACACCAGGTGTGTTTCAAACAACATCTCTTTGCTGAGTCAGCACGCACACGATGGTTGATCTCTTCGGGAAGAACTGGGAGAGAGGATGGGATTACTTATCCCATCAGTCTCAGACCTGGCAAACACACAGATGGGAAGTATTTACTCCCTGGAAATTATTTCTCTTGAGCTTAAACCTGAGATGCCTAGAGAATAAGTGGACAGCCTAGAGAATAAGAGGATAGTTTGTGACTTTCAACTTTCCTGTATGGCTAGAAGCCAGGCTACGATCTGGATGTAAGTTTAACACTGTCTTTTCTCAGATAAATTCCAAACTTCTGCAGCCAGAATTTGACAGACTAACAGTAAATAAGACACTTCACATCTTTAGATTTAAAAGTAGATTGAGGATGAAATTTTAAAAAGTGGGTTTGCATATTTTTTTTTTCTTGAAAGGATAATGATAACATATTTTATTTCTCCTCAGGCACTTAACTGATAAAATAATCTGTATTGGTTGCTTTCTCTTTAGCAAATAGGTTACTGGTTTGAGAGAGCCAGCAAGGCTGGATCACATCTTGAAATCTTTAATTGCTTTGCTACAGCTTTGGCTAGTTAAGAGTCTATTGTGATTAATCTGAATTTAGGCACCTGTTTTCACAAATACCTACTGAAGTCCATCTCCAGCTCTGGCACCAGTTTCAGCTGCTTACAACTAAAAATATTTCTCCTAGTTTTTAGAGAAATGGCAGCAATGATGATTTCTTGTCTTGTCAAACATGATGTTGTAGACTACATGTTAGCACAATAGGCAAAATTTTTCCATCTCGAAATTTTGGAATCTATGACTATCGTAAGTTTCAAGATTTATTTTGAGGCAAATGAGTCCTGCAGTCAGAGGAGGAAAAACTCACTAATCCTCACCAACAAAATTATGGAAAAACAGGAATTCTGGTGGGTGAAATTTGGAAAAAAATACTTTCAAGAAATTACAATGTAGTTCTTTCTGTAATCATGTATGTTTCAAAAAAGTAAAATCTAAAGCTAAAGAGACATTTATGAAACAGTTTATCTTAATTTAAAATAGATATCTAAGGTGGTTGAGATGATCCATTCCAGGAGTGCTTGTATTTTTGTACTGACTATGGGTGGAGCATAGGTAATTTAAACTAGATGTATAACTCTTGGGTGGCTGAAGTCAGAGGAGTTCCACTTCAATTTTCCTGTTGCATAGTTTCTTTTTTTGGACTCTCTTCAGCTGGCTGTGCAGACCAGCAAAAGTCACTAACAGTGTCCCAAGGATTTCTTGAGCTCAGAGCTAAAGAAAAAGACAGTGGATGCTTCCATGGACTTCTAGGCAAAAGCAAATGAGTAGCAGATACTGAGCTCAGGGATAAGCAAGAATGGGCTTCTTGAGGATGAAAAAAAGGTGGTAGTATAACATGCTGGGGAAACTATGATAGCATTTCCATAGGTTGCTGTGGACAGTTCGTCAAGGACGTTTAATTGCCAACAAATTTATTTTACCTCTTGTGGTAGCAGGGACTGAGGAAGCTCTTGCAGCTGTAGAGTGTACAGTCTTATATCTCTGGAAAGTGTTAGGCTTTCTTTGCCACAGTCCCTCAAAGGGAATGTTCACCTGTGCCCATTAATGTGTAAATCCACAACTGTATGACTCTTAATTCACAATAAAGTTTCAGTGAATACTGTGGGCATCGAGCAGCCACACACCAGTTAACACCGGCTGCGAATGGTACATGGGGGTGACAATGGAATCATATCATAACATGTCACATATCATCTAACTGTGACAAAATTCTACCGATTTTGACCAAGGTGGACAGGCCACCAATGCTTAACCCGGAAAAGAAACATACATACATTATATGGGTTCTATAAATAACCCCTGTCAGGTAGGATGTGTAACCTCACCATCATTTAACGTGCGATCCTTGTTAAAATAACAATTTGGTTGTTTCCACCTTCCAGTTTACTGGAGCTTTAAAGAACAGTTTGAAAAACGTTAACATCAAGAAACAAGCTGACAGCAAGTGATGCATGTATCTCTGTGTGTTATATATATACATATATAATGACACACTTTTGTTTTATGGCATTCTGCTTTAAGAAAAAGTGTTAGTGGCATCATTATACAATATAAGCCCTTTCTGGGACTCTCAGTACCTATAAAAAATTAAATCCTATAAAACCTTTGTTTTGTCTCAGTTCATTAATTTCTGGAATGATGTACTTCAAGAAACAATTTTAGCTTCTTTTTAATTACACAAGGTAAAAATGAAGTGATTCTAGCTCTGAGCTAACCATGAATGAGGTTAATGTATGGCAATCAATAACGTGAAGGAACCAGCTGTAGTATCACGAGGACTTTCTCCATGTAGCTCACTTATTGGAAGCCATAAAATCTGGTTGGTATAACAGAAGTGTTTGTAATTAGAGTTAATGGAGTTAGTTGAGACCACAGGAGGGGGAAAGTAGCTTTGATCCCAGATGGCCTCGTAGCAAGAAGGCTCACAGCAAGGGAGCACTCTGAATTGGAAAATATCAGAGGCATTTGCTGCAAAACCAAGAAGTCACTGCTGGAAAATGCCTAAGAATATAATTTACAAGCAGAACTAATTTAGTTTCCCATCTCTATCGTTTCAACTTTCTCCCCAGTCACAACATTCAAACTAAGGATAAGTTTTTTCTGCAATCTATTTTTACTAAAAATGTTAATTGATTCCTACAGTTTATACTCTCTTGGCCACATTGCCTTGATCAGGAAAAAAAAGGTAGGATGATGAAAAATCTACAAAATCATTCCAGAAAATGAAGCAACACATTCATTTTTATTAGTCATGTTAAAGTATGGCTTCACAGTAGCTGAGTTATTCATTGTCAGAACTTTTGAGGTTTCTTATTGTCACTCTCACCGAGTGTCCACTTTTGGAAAACCTGTGACATGAATACTGTACTTAGTGAATATCACAGTGAGATTCCAACTGACTAAAAAATAACATTTAGAGACTCTCTATAGTGCGATAATTCATTTGGTACAGAGCTTTGGAACATTACTTAAGAGATTTAAAATTGTTCATTACTTAAAGCCATTCGTGACTTACACCAATAAACTAAGCAATCACTTCAATTTAAGCAGAGGAATTATTTGCAGAATATATTTTTTCATCAAAAATATTCTTCAAACTGTACTTGCACTTACTTTTGTTTTCATCCTTTCACACTCAATAAATAAATGAATTTAAAAGTCTATCCCAAATGTGTTGAGTAAAAAGAAAAATAATCAAAAGAAAGCACAAATTAAGGAAAAAGATGAGAAAAGTGGGGAGAGACTTTGTCTCTAGCTGAAGACTAAGGCTGGAATGGGAACTGCTGAGAGAGAGTGCCATGCTGTTATTCCAAACAACAGAATCTACAAAGACAATCTGTTTATCAGTTCCAGCAGGGCATCATTACTTGAATATTAAAGAAAGAAAATTATGTTGAGATACTTCAGGGTGCCTCAGGTTCATAGGATTTTCTTAAAATGGGAAGATGACTTTAAGTCTGATATGGGGATATATGGGAGAAGAGCAGTAGCTATGATCTAGTCACATATCTCTGCATTTATGGAAAGGGAATTAGTGGGGCTGGGCTTTGAGGAACACTCAGGAGCTTTTGAGGAAAAGATACAAAACAATCTTACAGAAGAGACTAAAAACACATACAAGGGTCTTAGCAGAGCAAGGCTGATGTACTGTGACTGAAGAAAGGCGTAAGAATTGTAAAAAAACCTCTTAGGATCTAGATGTTTCAGATGAACCCATGTGTATAGACATTTACCAGTGAAAACCACCTTAGGCTGTATGCTAACCAGGAGCAATCGTATTAATGGCAAAGGCACCTTTGGTAGCAATTCAGCAGCACAAATGATGGCAGAATGGAGAGTCACTTGGCTCCGTCAGCAGCTGCAAATTACATGGTCTATGAAGACACAGCAAAAAATGATTGTGCTGTGCCAAGAAAGGGTTTAATATACTCAGTAGAAACAGAAGTCAATTATTTATTTAATCTAAAACACTGATTGAAATTCCTAGTAAACAGCCAAACCTTAGAAAGTAGTAATAATGATCACTTTCTGAGAACATTTTAAGCAGAATTTGAGCCTTGGGCTTGTTCAGCATTTGAAGGGTGGATTATGCATAGACAAATAAAATGTTGGCTTTGGGAGGTAGAATGAAGGCAAAGGGAGTCTCAGTGCAATTAAATATAGAATCTTGAAGAAGCTTGTAAAATTTTTTACACAGCCTGTTGTCACCGTTCTCATGTTGATGACCTCAATATCCTGCATTAGCAATACTCATTTAAGTATAAACATTTCAGCTTTACATTGAGTGTCAGAAAGACAGAAGGAAAAAGGCAACGATTAGGCTGACCTCAGAGCTCTGCTAAATTCTCTGAGTTCTCCTCTGACATTTCATTACTTCTGTCACACACATACAAAGAGATTTATGTGTCCATCCAGTCCTGTAACTGCATTATTAAAGATGGTATTTCCGGCTTAATGAAAGTGACTGCCAGCTCCATTCATTCCCACACTAGAGTAGCATTTGGCAAAGATAAAAAGGAATTTATCAGTAAACTTTTTGTTTTGTTTTCTGTGCACCTTTCACTCCCCCATCCCTTATTTTTTCACCAAATATCAACATTGTCTATGGAAAACAGTCACTTCCTTTCTCTCTGATTAACATTAGCAGTGAAAGAAGGGGAGGAGGGCAATGGAAGGGAATAAAGAAAGAACTACCCAGTGCAATGGGAAAAACCTGAGAGTAATCAATTAATCTTCTGTTTTCAATCTGTGAGCTGTGCTGTCTTGAACTCCATTATCTTTTACTTATACAAATAAAATTAAAAAATTGGATCTGATTGAATGTGCTGGTAAAAAAGGGTGAGTCAAAAAAACAGTAGATGTTTATCAATGACAAAAAATCCTCAGAGCCATTAGACAAATTCCTGGGAAATCTGACATTTTCTAAACAATTTTTGTGCCTGGTGTTCTGATTCCAGCATGTTCTATGTACTGTGGCTTTGATTACAGATGAACCATCTTTTCCTTGAGCCATGGCAAGTGCATTCCCAGCGTTTAAAAAGGAAGGGGTTTTACATGCCAAAATCATCTGTGATTTATTGCTTCGTGGGCTCATCTGGATTTAGTTTTGGAGTCTGGCACCAATTCCTTAACTGCTTTGGTCAGTTCACTCCATTTCTCCATTCTGAAGTTCCTCATCTGCAAAACCAGAGGAATGATAAACACATAAGCACACCAAAAGTCCTGTGAGTAATTTACTGGAGCTCTGTGAAAACAGCAGGGACTTTAATCGTGGTCTGAGAGAGCAATGGTGTTACCCTGCAGGTTCTTGCCAAATTCCCAGCCCTTCCACTCCAAGTTCTGGAATGCCATTAGGCAGGTAATGAGTGTGGGCTCTGACACCCGTTTGGTGGAACAATTTGACATGGGAACAATTTGCAGGTTCCTGCTTTTTTTTGACTTTCGTCTAGAGTAGAGAAAAGGGAATTCTACCATGTCACCACCCATCTGTGATCTCCCCTCAAATAATGCACCTGTTTTCAGGTAATTACTTTCTACTTGCTGACAATGCATATTTACAGTACAGGAATTGAATGGAGGTGACAGTCATAATGGTAAGAATAACTATTATTTTCATAATATTTTAAGAAAATTTCATAGGTGACTGTAAGCTGGCCAGTAATTTAAAATAAATGCTGTTTACTTCTTCTTATTTGATGTTCACTGCAAGTAAGTGGAGAAAAGGAAAAGAAGAAGCATGAGCAGGGGCTGAGTTCTTCTCTGGCTTACCAATAACCAAAACAGTATTTCTCCAGAAGAAGGCCAACTGATATTCATTTGCTTTCCAAGGAAGATTTTCAGGCAGTGAATAAGGCCGGAGATGACTCTCCTTGCAGGAGAGAATTTATTAATACGTACTTGGTCAGAGCAGGAACACACTTACCTTTTTACTAGATGTCTTTCTGGATTTCCTCACTTTAGTCTCTCCCAGCCTCAACCATTCGGTGAGGATATGAAAATTGTAGCAGAAATGAGAGTAGATTTCTTGAATTGGCTGAGAAAAGGCACTAGCATTTGTCCCCTGATGTCATCCCCATTTTTTGTTTTTTGGGGTTTTTTTAGGTTTTTTTTCAATATTTTTAATAGTCAGTACAAAAGCACATGGAAGATTTTCCCACTGGCTTGGAAAAGAGAAGAATGTGATGGAAACCTTATCAGGAAAAAAATCAACAGCGCAGTCCCCAGAACTGTAAAGCAGTGACACTGGCTTACAGATAGCATAGCCTAAATACAGACGGCTGTTCTGTACGTCTGATAGAAACAGAACTCCCTAATTTCTCTTACCCACGAAACAGTGTTTATCCTTGAGTAACATTTCCTGTGATCACACTTTCAAGTGTAAATATTATTTTGTATGCTGATAGTGGGCAGAAGGAAAAATTTCTTTTATTCTGAAAGATAAGAAAACAAGCAAGTATAACTGGAGGAACTTTTGTCCTGGATTCAAAAGAATGCAGCAGATGCTTTCTCTCAGTTACTCTTTATCAAGAATATTACATACAGATGTATTTTGGAAAGTTTATTTTTCTTTCAATTAAAAAAGAAAAAAAATGCGTCATGGGATTGGGAACACCTCTTTCAAAGTTTGACGTGTCAATATTTTAGTAGTCATGGGGGAATTTTAAAATATAAAGTCTTTGCTAGGAAAGAAAAAAACCACAACTTATATATTCTTTGTCTGAAAATGTGCAGAAAAATTCAGATGTTATTTTCACAACTTTAACCATAGTAAGAATTTCTGTTGACAGCATGCGCCTGATTTCCAGGCTGCTTGCTTCTACCCGTCTTGGGCTCTTCTTGGGTGTCATCTTGGGTAGCAGATGCTGTTCTCTCTGATGTATTCCTCTAAGGTTAAGATTATTTCAGTAATCAGTTTCGTCAGCCATGTCTTCCCTGTCCGTTACAGAACATTACCTGGATGGCATTTGGTGTCTCCAAACATCTGTCCATGACTTTGGTACGTCCAGGTCAGCAGAAGATGCCTGCAAGTGGGAAATGCCATATGCATTCACTGCAGTCCTGCTGCCAGAGTGGGAGCAAGGAACAGGGCTCCTCAGCAGGAGCAGGGAAAATATCAGATATGCCTTGATTGGCTGCACCCACATGAGACGCCAGTGCTTCTGCAAAGCATTACATTTGTTGTTCCCTTCTTATCTCAGTCAGATTGGCCCAGTCCTGCCTGGGCATGTCAAATTTGCTGTACACGTGCAATGCCTGTGTGCGCATTCATTTCTGGTGTGTCTTAGGTGCCTGAGGTGCCAAGGCAATGCATCTCAATTAAAAGTGACTGAACAGCGGGCACATTAACAGGTATGTCAAAACACTGAAGGAAATGCCTGGCAGAGGCAGATGTAGGTTGCCCTCAGCTTCTCATCTGCAACATATCACTCCTTGACTGCAGAGTCATCACTCATCTGAGTCCTGTGGTTCTTGTGCCCTCTGTGGTGGCAGCACAGATCTGTCGTGTGCACACTTTGTTTCACGTGCTGTTGCACACTTCTAATATACAGATATTTGGTGACTGGTTCTATTAATGCTTTAAAAGCACAGATTTATATCAGCTTTTATTTAGAGACGCTCTCCAGAGCCACAGAAAATATTTGACACGTTTTGGACTTTCTGCATGAATGAAAGGAACTGCAGTTGCAATTATAACAAGGAAATGACAATTTTCTAGTATGACATGGAAAAAATTCTTTTCCATTGAAGACCATTTTAAAATGCACGCTTCCCACCCAAGGTATTCTCTTGGTCTCCTTCATGTGTGAAAACATCTGAGTATAATAAATTAGTGTTCTTCTTCAGGGAGTAGCTGTACCATCTTGAGGAAATAAATTATTTTAAACATGCTCCAAAGATGTAAAGATCATTGCTAAATATGCATTCTTTACGACTTTAAAGAACAAATATATGCTAAAATTTTGTTTCAATTTGTCTGAAATACAATCTTTTTACCAAAAAGTAATCTAGTATTTTAATACAAGAAGTTAGCACTCAGTATTCCTTCTCAGTACTCCTTTTTTACTTCAAGGAGGTAAAACTGAATGTACTTGTGACTAGTTCACCTCCCCCCTCATCCCCCAACACATTCACAATATAATTCATTTAGTGAAAAGCCTTGAACTTACTTTTTTCTTTTTTTTTTTTAACACAAGGAAAGTAGAAAAAGCAAAGCATTGAATTCTCATCTCTCATCGCACACTAGGAGGTAAATCCTGTCTCAGTGCTGGCTAGCCTGCCCTGAACTTTGGTAGATAATTCTGGTAGCGGCATTCTGCACAGCCTCGTTTCCCTGCACAGAAAAATAAAGCTGCTGCTTTTTATGCAGCTTGGCAAACTTTTTTGAGAGGGCACCAGGGGAGAACAAACTACTGTTTTTACTAGCTCCTACCTTACAGCAGCACAGACCCATTCAGAGCTCTGCTAAGTCAACTAGAGGTCTTTTGATACCGAAGAGCTTTGAATCCAAGTGCCTGGAGAGAAATTATACATTGAGTAAGAAAAGAAATCCGGAGGAAGGATGAAAATAATTACTCCGTAAAAATGTGCTGCTTGTTCTATGACATTTTCAAGTGACTTTCTTCAGAGGGAGAAGTGAGCAGCTTGATTTGTGGTCATTGTTTTGGTCAGCCTAGGCTCTTGAACTGAGAAACTGCAGGAACTTTCAGGGAACTGTGAACATTATAATTTAATTAATTGCATTTACATGTATTTCTTTTACATGTCTGTAAGCAAATGAAATTGAAAGTTGTGGTTTTTGTGGCATTCCTGAAAACAAATATTACTAACACTGATGAAAAAACCTTAACAGAATATAGTGGGGAGGAGTAGCCATTATACAAACAAGAATTCTTTTAGACTGATTCACACATTTCTGAAAATGTGTAAAAAATTATTATTACAAGTATACTTTGAAAGAAATGTTAGTGTTTATTAGATGGATATTACAACCTTTAAAATATATATTATAAATGTTTTGATGTTGTGAAGAAAGTTAACAGACAGGAAATCACAGCGTTTGGTAGAACTTAAAATACTGCTATAAAAAGTACTCTAAAATCTACATAGGAACATGTTTCCAACTGACTTTCCTCTGTGTGTCACATGCAGACGATTTCTCAAAATACAACAAAGCCAAGAAGAAAACAAGAATTACCAGAGAATGCTGTGCCTAGAAAATATACGTTATGGTCATTAAAGACATCTCATATTTATCATATATGGACATCTTATGAAAACATATTTGAATTGCTTTGCCACTCATTCTCTCTCTGCTGTTTTCTCTGATTTTATAGAGTGTCTATGCTTTTTCACAGTCAGAAAACAACTAAGGAAAACATCTTTCTTTTCTGATCTGTTCTCCACTGAGAATTGTGGGTTAGTGAGTAGATACACGTTTCAGAAACAAAGCAAAAGATTGCCTAACAACAGCATGCTTTCTTTAGAAAAATCTGTGCTTCCTGATTTGTCTGCATCAGACATCAGAAATGTTGCAAAATAAGCCTTTTTTTTCTAATTCCACAGTATTTCTGCTTTCTAACTACTGCATCCTAGTCACTTCCCCAAACAGGGTGTGGACAATAAACTTTATAGAGATTTATATGAATACATGAATACCTTTAATGTTTGTAAAAGGCAACTTCTGCACGGAGAATTAAAAGTAACTCTGAATAAATATTCAAGCAAAACTGGAGATATTAATAGAAGACTAGAAGTGTCACTGACTTGAAACTCGGTAGGCATATGAATAAATTGTAACATGCAGAGACAGAAGAAATTACAGAAGAATTCCTTATGAACAGGGACTGTCCTGTTTGTATAGCAGTTAGAATAGTTGAATATCACTTTTACTGGGAGTTTTAAGTGCTGCAGCAACATCGGGGAGAATAATAAAAAGAATAACAAGAAGGGGAGAGTAATAAAAAGAATAACAAGAAGTATAATGTGGGCATACTAAATCCGACAGTACCATGCAGTGATATTCAGCAGTGTTCATTTCTCTTTCAAACGTCAGTGCTTAGTAAATAAGGAAGCAAACTCTTCCTTTCTACTAAAAACAGGAGAAATAAACTCTTTAAATAGCTGAGAATAAGGATGGTATTATATCTCGGGATATTTTAGCTACTAAATAATGAAAACATCTCTGATATACAGAGAGTGGTTATTAGGTGAAAGAGGGAGTCTTTTAACAGCAGACTGCCATTTGCTATCCAATAAGGCTATCAGTGCTATCAGTGGGAATTGCCAAGCATTGCAGTCTCCCTCTCCAGCCCCCTGCCTTGGTGGAGGGCAGGCACACAGCCAGTGTACCCCAAATCATGGTCCAGCTGTCTTAAGCTGACAACACAAAAACAGTATGGCTAGAGAGCTTCACTGACTATATTTGCAGAAAGCAACCACTTTGCAGTTCTTCATGTAGGGTCCCTCTGCACAAACATTGTGACAGCCCTGTGCCCATGCGTGCATCCTTTTTGGAGGGAATGGATTCCTGTACTTAGCCCCAGTGAAGAGTACACTATTGAGCCCATTTCATTAAGATTAACAAAACAAGTCAGAGGCCCTGTTTTACATTTCTGTGAGCAGATCCTTATTCTGCTTTTCAGACTGGAATTTTACTTGTACTCTTCTAAGAGGTACCCACCCTCCCTCTCCCCATTCTGCTTCTTCTCCATTCCTTCTCCTCTGCCTCCCTGGCATTAAGACGTGAACAATTTTCTAGGATTAAACTTAACTGAGGTAAGAAAAAAAAAAGAAGAGAAGGGGTGGGATCATTTTCTGCTGACTGTGCTTCATGGACCAGCCCACCGTGTGGCCAGCTGGGAGCAGAGCTGTTGCGAGGGAAAGGCAGTCACACAGCCAAGGGCCTTGGTTTGGAGAGACTGCTGGTTTGGTCGCACAACCTGTCAACTCATCTGTAATGTGAAACCTCACCTTGGCTTGAACCAAGCTACTTGGTAAATTGTGCAGCAGTATGATGAGAGGAGACAGAACTCAGCTTTTGGAAACAAAGAGTTTCGCCTTTGAGGAAATTTCAAATAACTGCTATGTGACACTGAAGAAGAAATACAAACTCATGTAGTTCTGAATTTTTCCAGGACTAAGGTTCACTGAGCTATTTTGGTTTCAAGAGTTTTTTATACAAGAAAAGGTCATCACTCACTATTGCTAAGGCAGCTTTAGTGTTGTCTATCTTACATTAAGTGATATCACTGTTTGAAAAAAAGCAGATATCTACAGTTCATAAATGCTACAAATCAAACTTTAAAAGCCACACAAATATTGCAGCATTTTCTAGAAATTTCAAAGCAGTAATAGAGAACAATACTTGATATTCTACATTTGCACATGAACAAGGGGAAAAGAGTTATCACTATTTGGATAACATTCACAAGACATTCCCTTATTCTGTATTTGTCCATATTCTGTAGCTTGGCTTTTGCACCTTTTCTTCCTTTTGGGAACTGTTACTAGTTAGGATGTACAAGGGATTTAGTGATTCAGAAGGAAACTTGCTTTGCATGGGTGAAAATGCAGGTAACTTCTAATGCACATCAATGCAAAGAAACAGACTCTTGTAGTGCACTGTTCCCAAGGTTACTATTGATGCCCTGAAATGTGATGGAGCAATAAGGCAAACTGTACCTTTAAATGAAGGTTGAAAGGAATCAAAACATCTCTTTATATTGGAGCAAGGATATAACTGAGAAGTGCAGGATGTAGATCTACTACATTTTCAGATTCATTTCTGCTACTATAGTACATGTGAAACTTTTAGGACAGGAAATCATCATGCCCCAAACTCTGCATTTTGATCTAGTTATGAACTTTAGAACAAAATCAGAACTAAAGCTCTATGTGCTTCCAAATGCAACAATTCAAAATCTGGGTCTGCAGCCCAGTTTTTTAGTGTGATTACTTAGATTCAAGCCATCTATTAAAGGACATTCCAAACAGATCAGCATGATCCAAGCCCTTAATCCTGTGCTTAGATTCAAGTTTTTTGAGTTTATACTTGGTATTATATTGGTATTATTATTTTTGAGTTTATACTTTTGCCTCTTTTCTCCCCCTATTTATCACAAAGGACAAAATAATTTGATTTCTGCAAATGAAGGTTCATGCATAACTAGTTCCCTTGTGCCTGCAACACACAGTGTTTCAAAGCAGTTCCCTACTTGTATCTTAAACTGAACTGGAAGTGATCATAGCTTACAGCTTTAGAGAAAGTGGAGTACTATGTTAACATAACATGTTAACAACAGACTTAATTATTTTTTTTTCTTATTTTTTAGAAATCATGGCATAGCCCCAAGAAAAACATTTCTTGAACTCTGGATGAATTACACTAGGCAAAAAAAAAAACCCTTCCAAAAGCTATTATATTTTGGTATAATGAAAAAAAATATTCTTATGCAGTTACTGAATGTAATTCTATTCTGCAGGATCATGGTGGAATGAAAAAAACCTCAGCTCCACCTGAATTTAAACACTGCCAGAGTACATCACAACTAATTTATCCTGTGCTTCACTCACAACCAGTTAGCATCTCCTTTGTGCCTCATCACAGCACATGCCTCATTTGTATTTCCATCCACTTCACTGAGAAAGGCACACCTCACAGTTTGAGAAACAGCACTGTGAAATAAGTGCACTCTTTAAATACACTTAGCTTAACTTTCCATTCTTCTTGGCGATATCAGAGTTCTCTGGTTTAGATTAATTTACCCAGTTACATACAGTATCTTGTAATCAAGTATTTTAACTTTTTTTGGACTGAGAGTGAAATAAGAAAATGACCCATATCCCCATTCCAAATGAGTGGGTGGTGCAGGAAAAAATATCTTTATTTTCACTGGGACATGCTTTGCTTGCCCCAGACCCCTTTCTAATCAGCTTGTAAATGACAGATCTACACATGCAGCTGCAGTATGTTCACTAAGCAAAGGCATGTCAGAAGCTGGCCTGGTGAGAGATATAATGACCCAAATGAGTGGTTTAAAAGTTGTCTGATTAAAACGTTTCTTCTTCCTTACTTTGCAATAATCTTCCTCTGTAAGAAAGAAACTTTTTGCATTGGTAACCCTGCAAAACTGTGCAGAAACTAAACCCAAAAAAAGGACTACGGTGTTGAGGAAAAGTATTAAAAGAAAATTTTAGCTGAAGAGAGCTGGTGTTGCCCTGTAGCCTACATAAGCAGATAGGCTCCTCGTGGGAGGAACACCGAAGTCAATGTCTTGATGTGGAATGCTGTGGGGGAACCTTTCTCCAGCTATTAGTCACAGAGGGAGACTCAGAAAACTCCCTTCACTATCCTTTGGAAGTCGTCTTGAATTAACAACTTTCAATAAGCCGAGTTTGGTTACTTTTTAGGCGTGTCTGAGTGGACTACTGAGCCATGCAGCAGTGTGCTGGTTTCCTGTACTGTGTTTGGGAGTGTGCTGTGTGAACTGGGAAAAATGGCAGGCGGCCAGCTCCTCTAAAAAAGTGCTTGCTATCTGTAGTAACTTCCTTTTATAAAGGAGTGGAAGTTCTGAGAGGAGTATCCTATGAACCAGTCTTCGCTCAAAATACTTTATGTAGCTCATATTAAAGAGCCCTTAGGACACCTCACCTTGGCTTTAATGGAGATAGGAGAAGAGATTTTTGTCTCTTCCAAGCAAGTTCTTCTAATTATTTGACTAGGGTGTCCTGCTTCAACTTGTGCTCTTTACTCCTGCCCTAATTACTTCAGAATTATTTTCTGTGCAGTGTAGGAACTTGAAAATATCTTTATATTCTGGTATCAAGCCAGAGTGTACTCCAGTAGCTTTCACAGTCACCTGGAATATAGAAGATGTAAATTCTCAAATGCAGAGGAGAGAATTAAACATGGATTTTTCAAATCCATGGGAAAGTGACCTGACTACTAGGTTACTATATAAACACATGAAGAAGCAGTACCGTGAACTGTTTCTTTCTTGGTCCTGGTTTAAAGAGAAAGTGCCATCACAGTAACATGCGCTCAGGATCTTGTTCCTACAGATTCACATTTAATGTGTATTGACAGTGTGTTCTGACTGTGGAAACGATTTCGACGACTGCGTGAAGAATGACTCTGCTCTGCCAGTTAATGCAATCAAGAATTTATCAAAGAAATGTGCAGCTCTGGGATGACTGGATTAAAACCATAATGAATTTTTGGAAAGCATCCTTGTATAATGCATTTTGGAAGGCCAAAGGAAAATGAAGATTGTCTAGAGACTTCCAATTCTCACTAATTTACTTAATTACATAAGCATTCCTCCTTAACACCCATAATGAATTGTTACAAATTAGAGGTCATTTCACCTTTGAGATTGGCTGTGATTAAAAAAACACAAAACACAATACTTAACCAATTTATGCATCTAGGGATTGTAGCTAAATATCCATGGATATTTGTGCAATTTGGCTTATGCATTATTCAAGATGCATTGCTTAGGGATTTGACTAGAAGAAAAAGAAAACTAGAAATAAGGGTGCGTTATGGACACAAATTCTAGATACTTCATTTTTCCAATTTAAAGACAAAAGTTTGAAACCCCAGAAATAGATAGGAACAACCCAAAGAAATGGGATCAGAGAACCACAGGCGCACACACACACACACATACATAGACACAATCTGGTTTTTTTTTTCTGTTTTTTTTTTTTTTTTTTATTAAAGGGGAAACCCAGTGATCGGCAAAGTGTATCTTATGGGACATTTTGTCTAGATGTGGCAGGCTGTAGGACTTCCACATTTTAAAAGAAGATGGAGCATATAGTTAGAATCTTCTTGTTAGAGATATAGGGAAATCACAGATACAGACATCTTCCTGGCCTGTGTTTGAAGCCCAACTGTATGTCCATTGGAAAAAGGACCATAACTGCCTTCAGGGAAGAGACATCTCCTTATAACTGTGAACAAGCTGCAACACAGTTAGTAAGAATAAAATTAAAGAAAACTTCTGCCTTCAGCTGGGTAGAGAAAGGAAGCAAGGTAAATTCAATATATAAGAACTCAAATGCATTCCAAAATGAAAACAGGAAAAACAAATCACAAAAGGAAGAAATTAGATTGCAAAGGAAGGCTAAATTGCTAAAGTGGCTCTTCAGAACCCATCCACAAATTACTCCTGAGCAAGCAGGGGCAGCCTCAATCAGTTTATGTCAGGCAGGGGACAGGACAGCGTAGTGACCATGTGGATACTGCTAAAATGGAGAAATCTTCAACTCAGAGAAGCAGACATATGCTTATGGTACGAAGGCACATATGGACAGTCTCTTGAAAGAAACTGAAGCATTTCTTAGCAGACAGGATCCCTGATGCAGCCAGTCTGGCATCTTGCCTCTGGCAATAAATCATACTCAGCATTTCAGAAACAGCTTCCAAAATCCTATAATGTATCTGCCCATTTCTGTAATGTGAAATATAAGTAAGCAAGAGGAAAATTCCTTTGTGATCTTTTTGTCAATCATTCATCGTGGATCACTAGATTTTTATTGCTCTTACCTTAGCATGAATAATTACTTATGTTGTTACTGGCAATAAAATTAGTCTACGGTTGAAAAAATCAAGTTATTGCAGTTAAGGCTGACCAAGTGGTGCCTACAGGCCAATACTTATTTTTATTTATTCTATTTGTATCTGATATAAGAGCAACACACTTGTATAATTAAAAAAAAAATGACAACTAGGGAAAAGTCACTTAAAGAAGAATTGCTTTTATCTCAGGTTATAGTATAGTTAATGCGAACTCAAATGTTGTATGCAGCAGATCCACAGGCAAAAAGAAACATTTGAACAAACATCACTTCTTTTCATCTGTATAACGATGCAGGTAAAAAAAAAAAAAAGCTCAATCAACTTTTTACATCACTCATAATTATCATACATTAATCCTTTTGAGTTAAGATTTTTAGCTGATCCATTGTTACACATATGACAAAGCAGAAAAACTATGGGGAAGGTAACAAATTCCAAGGCCTAAAATTGCTCTAGAAGAGGCTCTTAGTAACTCCGACACAAACAAAAACTCCTGCTGTAAATAGATACATTATCTGTAAATAAAATATACAACAATTACCACTCTGTAATGACAAAGTTCCTCTTTTGTGTTGCTGCTCCTGACAGAGAATTGCTGATTTGTTTTCCTACATCTGATGCAAAAACCAGGCACTACTCTTTCTAATTTAGTTACATTTCCAGTGGGAAAAGAGGCAATTCACTAATTCTATTGCACCAGTATGCCACATATATTATATCCATATCAAGACACAATAATCCACATAGCAAACCGAGTGAATACATTCAAAGCGTCTTCGGTGCCTCCAGAAATTCATGGAACTACTGAAAAGAGATTTTATTGTGGAAAACACAATATAATGCACAGTACTGTGTATTTATTTTGCGCGGTTAAGGTGGGTAACTAGCAATTCCCTAGTCAAAAAGACAATTCAAGTTTTCAAGAAAAATATAACCTGAGGAATTTCATGTCAGCCAACAATGAGAACTTTGGTTTTGGCCCTTTTTCTTGTCCCACTCCTGCGTAGTGTAGGCTGGTTTTAAATGAAAATGAAAGATACTTCAAAACCTATACTTGTTAAATTGTATATTGAAAAAAAGGGTGTCAGCATTTTCTAACTAAAACTGCTTGTTACCCTGTCAAGTTTCAACACACTTAATGACCTTGTTTTCTTTTTGTCCTACTGCTAAAATTACCTGTTAATTTGTCTTTCAAATATTATTCCAAACCAAAATTTTATTTTCTATCATTAATTTTTTTTGCCCTAGAATTGCCTAACTATGCAAATAAAACACCATGCTTCAAGTCAGGTTTTCCCACATGTGAAACAGGAAATTTCTTGCAACAAAAATTACATACTTGTACTTTAAGGTACACATATTTTGTTTTAATTGTTACAACCACCTGGAAAAAATACTTAATTATAGAATACTGGAATTTGTGTGAGTGAAGTTGAGGAAGAGGATTTTACTGCATCAGATCAAATAGACACAAGTCTTTAATAGCATTCTATCTGGATTTACTGGCAGATCAATCAAATCCTTTTAGAGATGAATCCCATTTTGCATCTTTTGTAAAGAAATTATCTTCTGTCTTTAGACATATTTATAACCCTTGTTTGGTACACCTCTGTCAGCAGTATTTTACGTTGGCAAGATGGCAAAAAGATGTGACAGGTGAGGATATGAGCAAGAAAAGCAAAAGCAAAAATTCGTAAAAATCCAAAATGCCTTTACCTATACATTTAAAGTGATTTGGAATACGGATCTGAACTCACTGCTCATGCATATTTTGTGATTTCAGAATAATTAAGAAACTCTGAACAAATAGGAATGTTTGATTAGCAGGGAATTATTAATATTTCAGCTTTGATAGCTGAGATGAAATAAAATCTCTTGTCCAGCATAACCAGTTTGCGGGTGTTGACTCTGCAGACTCCAGAATACCCCCCACCCTGTCTATCAACCAGGCATTTTGTAGTCTGTACTCTGTTCCAATTCTACAGCAACAGGTATGGCCTGTTCATGGCAGGACACGAGGGAATATGAAGTTTGACAACAAACTTCTAGAAGACTAAAAGGTAAAGGAGAGGACACAGAAACTGAAAAGGATTATGTTGATTTAATATTGAAGAGCAACATGCAATCAGAACATGTTGTTCAAACACAGCATTAAGTTGAGGCATTTAACATTTTTTGCAAAGGGTCTGGGAAGGAGAAACCTTTTTCAGAATAAAAGTATGACAATTAACTATTCTCTCTTCCTTTGCTTAAAAAAAAAAATTATATCCTGGAGATTTTAGTTTGGGGAGATTTTCCATACGGTGTATAGGAGCTGAAGAACTCAATACAAGTTGTTGTGAATTGGATTCTTCAATCTGGCAATGCCACTACCTGTGACCATGCAGCACTCCCTCAGTTCTCAGTGCAGTGGGCTGTGATATTTTGTTGCATACATAATTTCATAACCTGAAATGTGCAATTGTATTTCATACATCCAGCAAATTGCCCTGCACAGCACAGAACATGTGGTCTGATCTCTCATATTGTAAGATTGCCTAGAAAGGTAAGTGAAAAATGAACAGTTTGGGAAAAACTAGGTAGTGTCACTTCACTGCCCTGATCATAACAGGGAAAAAGGTTTGCAATCTACTACCCTTTTTTTCCAGTCTTTGAACACGTACCTCTATGCTCAGCAGTCCCCAAAGTTCACTGAAGCAGTGGTGCTTGTGCTGATTTCATTTGATTCCTTCTGCAAGATTACCATAGAACATCTGGTAAAAATTAGACAAACAGATTAGTTACAGTTCTGTTTTCAGTTAATTACTTGAAGCCTCTGCCCTCACTTGTCTATTGCAGAGACAAGGCATAAATTTCTGACAGTAATAGAGGTTCTAGTTAGGGATTGTGCAGCCAGTGTCAAACCTAATAAGAATTCAAGCACTCCAGGTCCATAATTTGTGAGGATAGTAGTGCTGCTGCTGCACCTCAGATGAGAAAACTGCTTGTCCGATAAAGAGAAGCTCTCTAATCCAAAGAAACGTGTCACATGCTTGAAGTTTTAATGGAAATTAAATCAGTCAGACCCCAGCTACATTTCCTCTGTATTATGCTATGCAAAATTATTTGGTGGTCTACAAAGACACCAATGTACTACTTAAAATGCTGAGGTATGAATAACTTCTTGGTTTTTAACTTATCATTGCTGTAATTTTTCCTCTTACTATGAGACAGCTGATAGCTACAGTAAGGCTGCTTTAGAAGAGCAGATAGAAAAGTAAACATGTTATTTTCTTTGACACCTCACAGCTGTCAGGCTGTATTCAATAGGGATGGGCAGACATTACTGTCACTGTGTCTAATGGACAATAGGAACTGTGAAGCAGAATCTGTGGCCAAGGCTGCCACCTGCACGGTCCTTTCACACTTCTGAGACTGTGCTACACCTGACTTCATTTAGGGACAGGACACCATTGCTTTCTGACAGTTAATAAAAATTACTATCAAGAGTAGCAAGAAAAGCTTTAAACATCCAGCCTGCCTGGAAGTCAGGTGTTTTGAATGAGGGTTCAACACTGATGATGAGTGAAAGTGTTACCTAGAGCAAAGCCTTTTGTCACTCCCTTTGTTGTAGACCTTAAGGTAGGAGCTGTCAGGAGTTCTGGTGCACACAGAGGGCAGCCTGTCTTTCAAGAGAGACTGCTCCCTCAGAGTACTGTGGGCAGCACTTTCTGCCCCAATAACTTTTAGGATTCACTTAATTCCATCGTCCTTGTCACTTGGGACTTCAGCTGACTGCAGTCAGACTCACTTTATGACATTCAACTGCTAGGCTAAATGTATGTGTGTGTATATATATATTCACACACACACACACACACACACACACAAATATATATAACAGTTATGTTAAACATCCCTGTATTTAAGGTGCAGTTTCGGAGAATATGTATACGAAACATGAGGATATATTAGGTCTCACAGTTGCTTTCCTCCATTTTCACTTAATAAAGAAAGCTTTGTTTATGCTTTCAGCTATAAACTGTCCGTTGCCAAAACTGCAATGTCCTGCCTGTGTTTGCACAGAGCCTGAAATCAGAAGTGAGTTCTGCTCACCTCCTCCAGATGTCCTTCACCTCTGAATGTACCCTGAGAAAGAGAAAAGTGTAGCCAGAACAGAAAAAAATTCATCATTTTCTTTGCACTCAAGTTGAAGGAAAAAAAAGAAAAAGAAAAAAACTGACTCTGGAATGCTAAGTACTAAGGCTGGGGAGGGTGGAGTTGACATGATTAGAAGCTGGGATTTCAATTTCAAAACCTTGGCAACTGAGAGCTTAAATAAAGATGCCCAAGAGCCATCAGGAAAGTGCCATTTCCCTTCAGGAAGAAATTATATCAGCTTCTAGGCCTACAGTGTTACCTGACTTTCACAGCAGAGAATTTGACATGTAGTCACAACACATAGACATGAATGAGAATCCAGTAAAAAGCAAAGGTAAGAATTCTGAAATCCATCATATGCCTTCCTTTTCCTAGGAAATTTATTTACAAAAAGTATTACAATGCCAAGTACACTTATTTCTGTTCACCCATTCCATGTGAGTAAAACAAATGAGGCACATAATGGGTGCTGAGCTTTCATCCATTTTTATTTCCACTTGAACCTTTTTATGTGTGCATGGATACTTTCTCTGTACAGTCACTGTACAATTATATAAATATATACATACACCTATATATACGCGTGACTAGATGGGTGTTGACTTAAACATGCTTAGGCTCTTTGCTGCTGCACTTTCCTGTTTCATTTCAGAATGATGAGCTGCATTTCAGAACATCATACTAATGTATATCGGCAAAGCATGAAAGCATTGCACCACAAGATAATTATAATCATTACTAGTTCCCAGTTCCCTTAGATGGCTAATATTTTTTCTGATTTTAGAAAATATTCTGATTCATACGGAGACCTCTTAGCACTCTTGGGGGTCAGACAGAAATGAATAAAGCCATTTAATTAACTACTTCTTTAACAAAGAACAAAGATTTTATACTTTCTGTGTTACAGTGGACTTTAGTTCTCTTAAAATGTGTCATGCCATTTAATCAGATACTAGTTGGAAGGCACCCCACCTGCAGCTATCAGGAACATTTTGATACTGAACTACTTTGCAGCTGCAAAATGTGGACACTGAATAAACCTCTACTGAAGGAATGATCTCTGTTACAAGAACTTTTCTGGACTTTTTACGTCTGTTTGATCATTTCTGTTCTTGTGTCAAAGCTGATCATGATGTTGCCATCTGAAGGTCATATGGCTGTGTTTGAATTAAATAAACACCATATTTTCTGCCTGAACATAATCACATCATCTCATCCTCACCAAGATGAATATTGTAGTGTCTGTGCTGGGTGTGCAATGGCTCAGCTGATCCGCCTCCATTCTTGGACAGGAAATGAGAACAAGGAGAGAGAAAGTAGCAAACATTTATTCACATCCCTGTAGGTTTATCGACTCAAAAGAAATAACATTTGATCTTTCTCTGAGACAACATGGAAATTAAGACACATGACAATCTTTCTTGTGCCTTCCCCTCGAGACTCTCACAACCTCTTCTCACAGCATGCTTTGACTCCCTTTTCCCTACATAGAAAGCCAGTCATAAAAGTCATAAAGCTTTCATCCCAGCTCATGTGGTAGTCAACCTAAACATCTAGCTAATTAGGGCCCTTTTTCTCCCTTTTTTCCTCTTTTTCTTGGGACAGTGGAGAGTTGATAAGCCTTTTACAGGAGGGAGCACAGACGCCTGGGGGAGATGGTTTCTGTGCTCTGAGCATGTGCAAAGGCACTGACAGGGGTGGAGCAGCCTCCTTGTCCGCCTGCTCGTCGCTCGGCTCTGCCCGCACCCAGGGCACTCAGCATCGCGCTGTGCCAGGCTCTGGCAAGGCAGCAAGAACTCCAGCTCATGCAAAGGAGGCGGCTCTGCTTGCGCTAGTGTGGAAGTAAAACACTGGATTTTGGGGGCACAGCATCAGGCCCACAGATAGTGCATTCGATAACATGTATAGTGTGCAGCCTTTTTGTGATTGTACAGTGACGTTTTTCTTCCTCGATCCTGTCCAGATGAGACATACATCAGGTCTTGAAAAAAATGCGGATTTATACCCTTCTGCAGGCAACTGCTCAGCTGTATCACAGGTTGTATATGTTGAAAAATTGGGAAATTCTGAGCCTTAGACTGTACCAATTCAGTCTGTTGACAGTTTAGGGAAGGACCTTCCCATTTTACAAAAAGACTGGTAATTAAAGCAGAGCAGTCAGAGAGCAAAGGGAGGATATATTCCAAGTGACACTGTACTGGAGATGTTACAATTTGAAAAATGTAAACTGCCTAGGAGAAAAAAAAGTACTACAAAACTGGCAGAGAATAGTCCGAGGGGAAAAAAACATCTACTTTGGAGAATAAGGGCCAGAGAATATTCTAAGATAGAAAGGATAAGATTTTAAGACAAACAGCCCTGCTTCCTTTTCACTCTACTGGTTCAGCCTGTTGGATGACATGCTGTCTTCCTCACGTGTCCACCATTTCACTTGCTGACCACCAGCTCACAGATATATGGTGTTGGTTTGTTTGTATTTATTGCCCTGTTTTCTTTCCAAGCCCTTGATGTAAATCTGATTATTCCGCAGTTACAGGGAAGATAAGGTTAACACAAAAGACAGATTCCTGCCAGTATGAGCTGGTGCTTCCTCACAGCAAGCCCTGTGTTTTACTGGGTGTAGGTACTAACAGATCATACTGTACTGGTGTCCTTACTCCCAGCACATACTATTGGGGCAGCTTGTGTGGCATCTGTAATTCTATTTCAGAGAAGATCCACCAGAGAAGAGTTTGGCCGATCGTGTATGTATTCATTCAAAGAATGACATTCCCCAAAACTGTCTATGGAAAATATTTTAATCACCCTATCAACTTAATACTACTGGAAATTCATTTAAAGAAAGGAAATACCACGTACAAAATGTATTGGGTGAAGTTTTCTGGCTTGTGTCTTTCAGGAAGTAAATTCTAGCCTTTAAAGTGTATGACTCCATGAAGATGGAATGATTCTCTTTCATGACAGCACACATTCTTAAAATCATCGCAAATGCCTGGCTTTTATATTTACAATTTCCTGAGAACTTGCTGTTCAGTAGTGGAATCTCTGCAGATAACCTCTAAGTGAACGCAACTCAGTTTTACTTCAGAGTTTATCAGATAGTATTTTAAGGAACTTTCTACTTCTCATCATGCACAGCTTCCACTCATGGGATCTCACATGCCTCAAAACAGGGCTTTGGAATTTTTAAAAGAAAGATAAAAAAATCAAACAACAGCCACAACAAATCCCAGAATTTCTTTCTTAATGAAATACTGCCCATAATTTTAAACTGTGGTAATTCTGTCTCCATAGCAGGAAGCTGAACTTCTGGACCATTTTTACTTTTGGAACAAAGGTTCTGACCCCTTGAGGTGCTGGAGTTTTCAAGGGACAAAAAGTTTTATCACACTCTGTAAAAACTGAGAGTAGTTGATGACTTTCAGAAAGTATTTTGCAGCATGACATATTGAATGCATATCTTCAGCAAAAATGATGAAGACAAGATGGTAGAATAGTTTTCTTATATACTGAATTTCATTTAGAAGTTTAAGTTAATTTTGACTTGGTTCACTCTAACATTATATGTGTGTGATCCTCCAGTTATCTAGTAAATTACAGCATTCTTGCTCCCTGTCTTCTTTGAACTGGAATCCTCTCCAGCCCACTATTAAAAATTTCAAATGAAGTAAGAAATCACTTTTTCTTGTCTTGCAGATGTGTTAAGGAAACTTTTCTGTCTGACCATCTAGGACAAACTCTGGCAGTCACATGTGCACCACCTGAGATGGGACCAAAACCTCTTTGCAGCCGACAGCTCCAGGGAGCCTACAGGAGCCCTGTTTGACTCCCTACCCTCACCACACTCACACAGACAAGGTTTCCTTACTGGTTTGAGCCGTGGTTTCCCATAGCAGAGTCTCAGACATCTCAATACTTAAAATAATTTAATCATCGTGCAATAACATAACAGCTCAAACTGGGTGCAGGAAAGTTTCCTTAACAGAGGTATCATTTTTATCAGTAGTTTTTGAATCCTTCAATCCACCAATCTTCTAGGAGAACTCCTCATTGAGATGGGAACTCCGGTTCAGATGCTTCTTGAAACAGCATGATCTACCGTGGCAGAAAAACGAGATGATAACTGACCGTCATTGAGGGGCATGTCTTTTCTTCATGTATGACCACTTATAGAAAAATTAATAAAGTAAGGCATCCTTTAACATAAATTTTTAGAAGTCTGAAATGGCAGCAGCAGCAGAGTACAGAGCTACTGAGTGGCTGGTCTTTCCATTGTACCTGGCCAACCGGAGAGCCACCGTAGACATAGGAGAGCTAGGTCACTGGGAACAGCTTTGGCTTTTGGGATGCACAGACATCTCTAAAAATTTACCACAGTCCTAAGCACTGAAGCACTATTTGAAACTCTGCCATTTTATTTTGATTGTGAACTTCTTCTGTGCTGATGAAGAAAATAGCAAGTTGGTCATTACACATTTCACTCTTGTGTAGGATGTCACATGTTCCAGCAATTTTGCTCAGGTCATTTTCTATTCCTCTTTTCTACACAAAGGAAAGAGTGGGGGGGAGTTCCCACATTATATGAAAAGTTAAAGATAATCTCTTGGTGGCATGTAGATTTCTCAATCTCCTCTTTCTACCCAGTTGCAATAAGAATGAAATGTCAGGATAGATAGCAGAACATGAATCAGGAAAATTTCTGGGGAGACAGAGCAGGTTTTGCTACAGTATTCCAAACCACTGGAGAACAAGCTGAATCCCTGTTCCATCTATTCATCTGCCTGGGGAATGAATATCTTGTCAAGTCAATTGCATAAAGGTAATCAGCTCTGAAACTACGCAATAAAATATTTTAAACATCAAGTATATTAATATGGTCAGAGAGGGAACCTATTTTGCTGAAGTCCTCTTTTCCTTTCTGTTCATGCTCTATTAACATCCTATGCTCTTACCTTCCAAAATACTTTAGTTTTCTGGAAAATGTCCAGCCTGGGACAAATCTATTTAAAACCAAAATCTTTATTGTGAATTTCATCATTTTTTATGGCTAGATGGAGGCGTGCTGATGAAAATGCTGAAATTTCACTCTAGAATAAAGTTCTGAGTTCTGGCAAGTATAAGTTTTTTGTCTGTTAGCACTGACAAGGTTGAACTCAACACGTGAGCATATTCTGGCATGTGTGGAGGTGACGGACAGAATCATTGCAGGCTAAATTTCCTGTTTTAAATGTGAGAAGAAGGAAGGGAAGGGAAGGGAAGGGAAGGGAAGGGAAGGGAAGGGATTCATTCACGTTCATATGGCATAGCATTTGCCATAGGACCTATCCAGTGCTACTTTGGCAGTAGATAATCAAAGGACTAGTGTCCTGAAACAAAACATTGATACAAAATGCCAGCACAGACAACACCAGAACTGGCCAAATTTGCTTGTTGAATATGCATCTACTGGCTGGTCATCAAAATAATGTGACTGGGAATAATAAAGCATACTTGAGGTTCGAGTGCTTCCAGAACCATTGAGGTAAGCTCTGTGTGTGAGGCTGATGGGAACCTGGGTAGCTGCTATATTACAAATGCCACCCAGCGCACTGGGTTTTGGTTGCTTCTGCAGCAGTTGTTTCTGTGGTCAGGCCTCTGTTGTTGTCTCTCACACAAAATTAAGAGTATGCTGTAGCTAACGCCTTCTGCATATTAACAGGTAATATCTGACAAGGAGCACAAGTCCTTACCATGTCAGAGGGTTGTGCTGTAATTTTGTGGTCAAAAGCCAGACATCTATAACAGAGTGAAGCTAAATCGGAAATGCACATGATGTTTTCTAATACTCTGCTTCCCTTGATCTTGTTTGTCACATCTCACCACATCTAAACATAACTTTGTATTTTCACCTTTCCACAGAATCTCGTTTATTAAAGGATGAAATGAAATGTTTTTAAGAACAGAAGAACTTAAGAAATCGCCACTGGAGCTGATCTGCATATCTCTAGCACAATGCTGTCTCCAGCAGTGTTGTTGAGCATTCCACAGGAGCCTGGTTGCTTCTGTTGCCTGACACTCCCTCAGCATCCATGTCTGCTGTGTTAAGGAACGTATTCCCGTGTCTCATTCCTTTAATGTCCATGCTTGAAGGCACCTATTTGAATGTGCTAGTCCTGCCTGTCTCGCTCAACCACCTGTGGCAGATCTCACGCCCAGAGGTCCCCTGCCCACAGTAGGAAGAGGAACTGCTCTTACTTCTTTCAGCTCCCTTATGCTATGAAAGCACCTACCAGGTTTTACACTGTGAGACTCATCAACCACCTTCACAGTTTCGAAACATTTGTCATATCCTTCTTCATCTGTCTCTTCTCCAAACTTGAAAAATCCCTGTTTACTCTCAGAAAAAAACAAAACCCAAACAAAAGGAAACATACAAACCTCAAACCCAACGCAAGCTCCCTGACAAAAAACCAGAAACAATAGTCTTTTACGCCGTTCTAAGTGGCACTTATCTCACAGTGGTTTTAGAAATGTGTAATTTCCTTGATTTCATATAGCAACAGCTGGTTTTGTCTTGTCTAAAAGATAGAATTTCAGAGCTATTCTTTTCACCAAGATAATTAACTAAATAGTTATATCTGTAATTCAGCAGCAATTTTAATATCTTTTAGAAACATACAGTATCTCTTCGGGCATTCTCTTCATTTCATCCTTCAAAAGTTAATAGTGTCATGTTACATTAGGAAAAATATGGTGCAATTATTGACAATGACTTCATAAGAGAGGATGATAGCAATAATACCTGGGGGAAATTTCTATTTCTCCAAAGACAGAGACATAAAACAATAAAATCAATGTGATATTCATTGGAATAAAATAGAAGAATTTGTTGCAACAGAGTCTGATCCTCATCAGAGTCTTCTTTCCTTTGTTTAAGATGGAAGACTGCTTAGAGGAAAAGCTGGATAAGATACTGGCTCTGGACAGAATGTGTTTAAAAAAAAATACTTCTAATCAGCTACAGATTTTCTAATTCATTCTCTGGAGCTGAGTGGGGGATTATAGATTAAGCCTGTTGTGTCCCTATAGTTTCATGAAGAAGAATCTTTCCCCTTAGTGTAGCTTTCCAGCACAGACATGTGTGAGTTATTCATGGGAGGGGTGGAAGTACAAATGCTTTTGCAGCTCTTAACAAATGTTAGGGGAGAGTTTCCACTTGGACTGATTCAGCATTTAATGTCTTCACAGTTAAGTAATCCTCAGGAAAACTTGTGAAGGAGGGAGTTAAGTTTTGCAATACTCACTTTACAGATGGAGAAGCTCAGGACATAGGTAATCAAGGAAATTACTGCAGAATGAACTTGGCTTTAAATTACACCATACCCTACTATTTGATAACTTCTGGACATCAGACAAAAACTTTGAGGATACTTAGCTGCACAATTCATTAGTTATTTCAGTCTCACTGTAGCAAATGTCTGTTTCTGTTTTACAGACACTTTCCAGTTTGTAATTTCAGTAAGAGCTAGGCAGTCAGCTCTTTCAAAAATTTTTGACACAGCTTGCTTGTGCGTGGTTATATATATTATTGGTTTCTCTTCTGCATATTTGGCAGTAAAATTCCTTCATGTCCAGTGTATGTCTTGTCAGAGGACTGGGAAATCTGTGGCGGAGGCAGGCGTAGAATGGAGTATTTAGTTTCTAGTCCATCCTTCATGCAGTCATTTACCGCATGTATTGTGCATATGTTCAGTAGTATTAGTATTATTAATCACAAATTTAAAATTCAATAGGTGAAGGAAATTGTGATGAATGTTTATAGCTCATGGCAGATCATCTTTTAACTTTCTCTCTTGCAAAATAGTAGGGCAGTCATATTTCTCATTTCATTCTCTGTGTTAGTCATTAATTGAACAGACGACTAAGTAACAAGTTGGGAACATTAATGGGTTCAGCGTAAACTGCCTTTTCCAGAAATCCTCCTGCTCTTTTTTTCCTGGGTTTTGCACATATAAAAGCTATTTTTCTTAGCTACTATTCAGTCAAGAGATTTTCATCTTGCATTTTTCAGAAATGTACTCCTTTAAAAATTACCCTTGTAAGTGGACTCCTGTCCAGTGGCCCATTTGGAACCATTTGAGACAATTGATTATTTGCTGCTTTAGATTAATGTTTGTGTTTGTTCTCCCCCCAACCCTTTTCCCAACAGCTTGTCAAGGCAGTAGCTAAATAGTTATTAACTATTCATGAGTTTCTTGTATGACCTACTTCTAATCTTTATGTCTTGTATCAGGCACAGCTTCAGCATGGAGAGGCAAGGGGCTGTGGTGAGCAGTCCAGCTCCACTGCTAGTTACAGTGCTGCTTGTAGCTGATTTCATGTTTTTATTTCAAGCCTGCCTTCCCCTCTCACCTAATTGAAAGAGACTTGTGTTAGGCCACATGCTTCAAAGATAGACATTAAATGCAGGAGAGCTCAAAATGATTAATTAACAGTTCAAAGGAAAAGGGAAAGAGGAGAGAAAAGGTGCTGTTGACAGAGTCTGGAGCTCTTAAAGTAATAACAACATTTTCATTGTGAAATTATATTTATCTGATGAAATTATTTGCTCTCCAAGTTGGAATATATGTTGGGAAATATCAATCTTCAATTCACTTATTTTCCCTTTGAAATCTGCCATTCATTCTGTATAAGGAGGGATTAGAAATAATAAAAAACAAGAGCAAGGTCTGAACTTCTGACCTTTTGACGGCTGCTTGTCAGTCAGGCTTTTCTGCTTCCACTTTCTCCCTCAGACTAGTTGACAACATCTTTTTTTTTCATTTTTCTTTTTAAGAAAAAAAAAATTAACCAGTCTTTCAACAGATGAGCTTGCAGAAGAAAAATGTTGCCATAATGGCATTTTAAAAATACCACTGGCAATTGCTGATATGACAGTACTTCTTTTCCTTCTCCTTCCCAGATGGGCAAAAACTTGCCACCTTTTTTTTGCCCAAAAGTTTCCTACCACGTGATGCTGACACGCATCACTTTTTTTATTTTTTTTTTATTTTTTTATTTTTTTATTTTGGCTAAGAACAGGATGAATCTGTTATTTTTAACCCTTTCCCTGTTTTGAAATTAAAAAAAAAAAAAAACAAACCAAAAAAACCCGAATGGCAATCTGCAGTTGTTGCTCTTTTTATAAAATACCACACAGCTCACTCTTATTTTCCCATTACACAAGTTTAAGTCCGCTGTCTTAATAAATGTCCCTGCGTCTGTAACAATGCTGATTATCCCTCCCAGAATACTCCAAACCACCATGCCAACTTCTGTGGTGGAAAAAAGCTATGTTTCAAATGCTTTAGGCTGAGGAAGAAAATGGAAAGAGTCACTTTCACTACAAGTGAACCAACAACTAGGCTGCACTGCTCAGTCTGGGACCACAGGAGAATGTTCTGTGCCATGAGCCTTCTCATAGAATAACTCACCTAAAGATTTGTCTACCTAACACCTGTCAGGAGGAAGTAATTCAGATGCAGTCCTGCCTGCCTAAGTTTTCCTGTTGGCACCCTTAGCAAATAAGCTTTCACATGTACAAATTTTCTCCAGCTTTCCAGAGAACCTATAGGCTTTAAGGCACAGTGGAAAAGTCAGGTACTTCACTTTTATCTAGTATAACTAGCTTTAGGTAGTATAACTAGCTACGCATTGCAGATTATTTTTCTCATGTGGTTTGGGTTCCTAAGTGTTGTTATCACAACAAAATTACTGTATTTAATTAGGCAGCTAAAGGTTGCTCCATTTTTAGTGATGCTGTAAACATTCTGCTTTATAAAATACCAGACTTTTGCAAGACCACATTTTCTGTAATTTGAGCTCCTGTAAAATTGGGTTCCTGACTTAAGTCCTAAAATTAGACAATAATTAGTTATTATTGAAAACCTGAGCAACAAACTTCAGGCATTTTTTGGGTAGTATTTGATAAAATAGTTGTCTGTTGGGTTCACTATTACTATAATAATTACAAATGTGTTAGGGATGGTGTGAGGTAACTTCTGCGTCCCCCAATGGACAATCTGTCTGGATGGTGCAGCAAAAGAGAGTCTAAGAGGACAGGTCAAAGGAGAAAAGTAGCACTCGATAGATACTGAATAAAGATAGTGACTAATTTGTCAACAATAATTTGATAAAATACACTTTCCAAAAAACTTAAATTCTTCTATTGATCTGTTCGAAGTGCCTTGGTATTTCCTCAGAGGTTCCCCTTTGGTCTCTATTTCTTTCATGCTAAGCTTATTCACTTCCCACCATCTAAAAGCTGTGATGGTTTATTAACCTTAGCTTTACAGAAATATTTCTGATTTATGTCAGATATTTCATGTGCATAACATCTGACACAGGAATCCTGAAAACAGAACAAAATTGAATCTATTTACTCAAGGTTCATTCTCAAAGGTCAAGGATCAGAGAACAGGCATTATCATGTGTTTATCCCACTGTTAATTTTAAAGTTTGCGTAGCTACAAACAACAACAATACAGTTTTATTGTACAAACAGACAAAAATCAATTGAGCTGTCTGGCCAAGTTTAATTAAGTCTGCAATTTAAATAGTGCTTTCAAAAAATGCATGAGGTTAGCACTACTTTTTTTTGCATACACTAAGCTTGTTTTCTAAACTTGCCACAAAAGGTGGGCAAAAACACCCCCAAAACAACCCTGTGTGGATGAATGTGAAGCAAATGCATTAAAACAACTGGAACAGCTCTCTGTGGAAAATGCATTGCTCAGCAATGACAATTCATTAATATTTCCAAGCTAGGAAGATTTGGAGAAGAACCCACTTGGAAGGAAACCAAGTTAGAATACACCCAATTACTGTGCCTTAAATGCTTCCAAGATTTTTTAGGAGGTTGCTCTGGTTCATGTCGACAAATGTTCCCTTTTGGCATCCCAGCCCTTTCCTGGGCATACCAGCAGCGCATACGCAACAACCTAACCTCATCAGCCGAGGGCACCCGTCCAGCCTTCTCCTGGCAGCTCTGCTTCCCAATTGTTTTCACTATTTATTACTCGTCCAAGCGATAGCTCACAGAGAGGCATTGGTAGTGTTCATGCAGCTATTTGAACTGACTCTGAAATAAAGTTGTCCGGTAAGGTACAGGGGAAAGAGAGGGATTAAGGACAATGAAATCATAGTTTCATAAACACATTGTCATTACCTTTAACTTAGTGCACTAAATTGCAGCAATATGTCATTGTGAAGCATTTAGTTCTTATTACAGCACATACAGCATGTAGTAGGAATCTGATATCCAAACCAGAAACACAAAAGTTGGCTTGAGAAAAAGCTGTCTTAAAATGTATAGCAGCATTCTTTGTACAGTGAGATGAATCTACCCTAAAGTGAGGAGCAGTGCCACAGAAGGACAACTGCTCTGACTGATAAACATGAACCTGCTTTTATCACCAGATATTTGCACAGAGAGATTACAGTCAGATCATCATCAATACTGTAAATATTTAAGGACTAATTTCTCAAACAATGCTGTAAGAGATGAACCAATTGCCCTTTACTGACAGTGTGGCAGCCCACTCTCTCTCCACTTAGTTTATACTTATGTAAGCTATCTTCACCCAGATCAGTGATGTGAATGTGGAATCAAGTCCCTTATTGGACTTTTACTTTGATATTTTTGAGTTTTTCATCTTTCTATCACTTCTATCAAAATAGACATAATCTCTGAACTCACCTATTTGACAAAGTCCTTTAAATGGCCAACAGGCCATTTAATGCAGATCTCATTTATTGCCATTGTTTTAAATATTTCTTTAAAGCTGTTAAAATAAAAACTCCCTTTTCATTTATTAGTCTCTCACTTACAAATCAAAGAAGAAGTCTTTCTTACAATGACATTTACAGTGGACACCTTGCTGCCACCACATATTTCATATATCAAATATATAACTTAGCCTCTCAAACCTCCTAATCCTTCCTTTATTTCTTTCTGTTTATCATCAATAATTTTGCAAGATGTGAAGAGTCAGTGTTGTCTGTCATCTCTTTTTGAACACTGCATTTAAACACAAGATGTCTCCAACACAAGCCTCTTCAGACTGTTTAAAACTCCTTTGTCATCTTAATGTAATGGAAAGTATATTGATTTGCATTTCAATTCAGCCAAGCATATAATTATAAGCAAATAACTTTTACAAACTGCAATCGTAAATTAAAGTTTCTGTCTGAATGTACACTCTTATTTTACGCAAGTTTTAGAAAGATGGGGTCGTTAGCATGGTCAGAATTGAATTCGTGATCCAGTGGGAATAAATATTCATGGAAAAGCTGCCAGCACTCCATCTAGAATAACACAGGACAGAGTTAAATTTCTTACAACCATTTCCCCATACACTACACTCAGGCTAGTAAGGCCATCCATAAATTGCTATCTCCACTTCTGATGTGCACTACAACAATTTTAAAAGAGAGGTGATAAGCTGGAGAGGATTTGGAAATGAAAATGTGATAATTCAAGTATTAGAAGTCTAGTTTAAAATGGATGAATAGGCCAAATCTATGTCTCAGAACAAACAGAAAGGCTATGACATGAATGTGATTTCAAGCATGTTCATAAAGCAAATATCTCAAGATAAACAATCATTAAAGGAGCAGAAATTACTATATTACCTGGAAATTAGATATTGCCACAGCTTCAGACTTCTTTTCCTAAATACTAGGTTGATATTTTGATATTAAGTGGAAAGATCTGAAGTCCATTCTAAAAAAAATTGAGAATGTTGAAAAATAAATTAATACATTATTCTACACATTCAATTTAGATATATTTATTGATGCAATATTTTGTTCCTGCTATCAGGAATTTGCCTTGCTCAAAAGCGGCTACTCATCTCAGTTTTCATTTCTTATGCTGGGAGGTCTTGTTCCTTCTTTTTCTTTCTTTCAATCAGAGGAAGTACACTGCAAGGTCAGACCACAGCTTATGCTGACTTGTAATAACCTCAGCAAAGGAGCTGCAATTGAATAGACTCGAAGCCATAATTAGTTTGGAGGTGACACCCATGAACAAGGAAATTCCTCTGCTTGGAGGCATGGTTTTACATGCGATGAGTTCTATCCATATAGGAAATTTAAGTGGTATAAGTCTCTCTAATGTGTCTCCTAAGCAGCAAAGACTACAATGGACGTAAAAGGTCTGTCCTCCTTTGATTTCTCAAGAGTGTCAAGTACGGTCCAAAGTCCCAGGTACTGTTCCACAGAGGTGTATAGGTTCCTAATGGTCTTTGATTTCAGTAAGGCAAAAGCAACAAAATATTACAGGAGATCTAATCCCAGCCCTTGTAAAGGTAATGAATGGCTGATATTCAGTATTTCTGAGGGTATTGTATAAAGATCAGGTGTTTAGCAGTCCTGCAAACTTCCAGTAGAGTTAATGGGGACAGATCAATACTACTGTAAGCTGCTTCATCCCAGCTCTATGATTACTCTCTCAAATAGGGTGAAGAACTTGCCCTCTGCAAGGCCTTCATTCTCTGTAGAAGGAGGTTGGACAAATACTTTGGATCAAACTGTAAACCACTGCGAAAGAGCATGTGAAAAATTGGTATAAGAGCAAGATCAAGCAATGATTTATTTCCACAGAGAAATTCTCTTTAATAGCTGGTTTAACCTTAGAGAGTATAAGACGTCCCCAAAAGCGGTCACAAAATTTGTAAGGGCTTTTGGCAGGAAGTAAACAAGCACGACTACCTTACCTTCATCTTTTGCTCTAGGGGCAAGGAACATTTCTCCACTTCCTGTAACACAGGAAACAGCCAGACACATGCAAGTGAAAAAAACCCCCACAAAACCATGTGTACATATATCCATATATGTACCCATATATATATATATGTGTGCGTCTGTGTCTGTGTCTATGTCTGTGTTTTACAACAAAACATTCGAGCCCACTGATCACACTTTTTATGACTGGATAATGCATAGATATTACGTGATCCATGTGAACTAAAATCCACGGTGAATCAAATTGAAATATATCCGTTGAGATCTCATTTCAGAGAAAACTCATCTCCATTCAGCTTTCAAGCCTATGTCTCAGACCACATCTGTAGGAAAAGACTGAAATGATCACAAGCTCTTAAAAGAACTCAAGCCCATTTTCACAACACTGGAGGATGATTTATGCATTTCTGACAAAATCAGGCAAATGTAGTGGTTTCAGATGGAGTCCTGCTCTGAGAATTTAAAGCCAAACTTGAGATTAGCTGTAAGCGAAGTGTCACTATAGTCTCATGCATCCAAGAGTTAGGGTTCTAAGCAGCTCTGGCACTGGTGATGAAAGGAATTTCACCTTGCAGAGGACAGTAGTTTTCCCTTGTGAACCACTGACAACAGTTACAGTCTCACAATGGCTAGATTTAGTACCTAGAGTAAAAAAAAATTCAGAAATGTTCATGGAAACTAGAAGGAATAGCAACGGTATCATTACTACTTTTATAAACTTTGACTGTGAATCTCCACTCATTCAAGTTGTATTGAATAAGGGCAGTTAGCCTTTTTTCATGGTGTGCAATAAATAAGTCTTGGAAATACTTACAAACCATTAATTTTATTGAAGAGTAGTATTTGTTAAGCTCTTGAACTATATAAGTTATCTCGAGCTGATGTATTTGATGAAAAACAACAACAATAAAACTTCGAAGGAGTTTAATAACGCCAGACCAATGAAAAACAATGAAATTCAGCTCTTTCGTTGCTAATGAATAGCTTGTTCCTTCCTTCCTCTCAGCTAAAGAGTGGATTTCAGTAACAAGAACCAGAGTGTCTTATTTCAATCCTAAGCTATCATGATCTGTAAGCAAAAGAATCAAACTACTTGTTAGGTGTAATTTTGCTATTATTCTATATAGCATAAAGCTGAATATAAGTGAGAGTAAAACCAATGCTCTAATGAGCAGGAATAAAACTCACATCCTCCAGTGTCATATTTGCAGATGATAATATGATCCAGGTGCTCTTGTATTCATAGGTGTTACTAATTAGAGCCAAAGAAAGAGATAGTATAAATTTGCAGTCTTTGCTCACAGTCCCGTGAACTTCTGTAGTTTACTGTTTACCTTGATATTCATATGGTATATTACATATAATAGAGAAAAATGTCACTCCTGCCTTTTCAATCTAAGTAGTGAGGTGTGCTGCAGAAGACATTTTGAATTCATTAAGGTCATTGGAAGAAATGGCTGCATTGAAAATATACTTACAAATATGCCGGAGAAATATCCCACACACACACATAGATATATATATGGATATGTGCAGGTGAATAAATACATATTCATGAGGCAAGACATGCTAAGTCAATTATTTAATTTTGCCATTAGTATGGTTACTCATGAGTTTATGGGATGTATTCTGCCATGACACACATTGTTTATACTACACTACCTGCTGTAGCTCTTGATTAGCTAATGTCCTATAAAAACCAATTTGCACAAGGCCCAAAATCAATAAAAATTATGTTCTATCTAAAATTAATTAAGCAAAGTGCTAGTGCATGGAAAGATGCGTCCATGACTTATCTTTAGCAAAACTGGAAGCATTAAAACAAATTTTCATGTACAGATCAATGTTACACCTGTACAGTTTTAGCACACTTGCTGAGTCTCCAAGACACATATTCACACGTATGGGGCACTGGCACATAACCACCCCACGCTTGTGTAAATGTGTAACTTGAACCCACTGAATGCATGCACGCAATGGCATTTATTGAATTGTTTCAAGTTTCCTACCAAGGCTTTGTTTCCTTCCCTCCTATCCAAGTCTTCAGATTTCTAGAAGAGTTTCTTTGATGTGTGCTCATAAACACGGAGGGATTTCCCCTCCCTTCTCCTTCCCTTCAATTCCCTCTTTGTGCTTGGAATGGCAATTCAACAACTATCCTTTGTCTGTGACTAATTTATTTATTTATTTGTTTGTTTGTTTTGGCTTGAGGGGATGAGATCCACGCAGAAGAAGTGTTTTTGGCATCCTTGCAGTAGAGGAGAGCAGCCCTTCCAAAGGAGGATTTTTCGGTCACTTTTACTGCTTCCCAGCAGCTGATGCATCAGGATACAGTTATTTTGGATTTCCCAGTGTGCCTTTACAAGTGAGGCTATAGCATTTATTGTAAAATAGAGCCCTCCTTTTTATTTTGTTAGTACTTATTTCCAGGCAGTTAAAAATTACTTCCACACTCCTGCATGTGTGTAAAATGTTCTCTAGCAGTAGAAAACATCTCTCCTCTCTTGCTGAAAGTTCTTATAAAGGATACAACAAAATCACCTCTTTCCTCCTAAAAATACAGGGTCTGCTCTTCTCCCCACCAAAATTTTAGTAGAAGACCTTCACAGATCTCACATTCCACCTTCTGTCTCACCCACTGTATTAGATAAAATGAGGATTTGTGACACTTTGTATGTACTTTCTCTTGAGAGAAGCATAGCATCATTTTTAACTGTTTTTTTTAACAATGAAAGTTTGAACTGCAAACTTCCTTACGTGATTTCACTCCTTCAACAAGCAATACTCCAGCTGTCATGAAATTTATGTATTTTTTTGATCTAAAGCACTTACAGTGTCTGCCATTAAAAACATTTGCAAATCTGAAGTGATTGCAATCCCACATCGTCTCCTACTCCATAAAAATGCTATGGCTGTTGACATGGTGGACATAGATATTCTTTGGTGAGATCTACCATGTCTTCTCTCTGCTGAAGAATTTACACCTTCTGTGAGCGATGGTGGTGAGTTCTAACCTAATATAAAAGAAAAATCTCCACAATAAAGAACATAATTAAGAGTAGACATTATTCTCAGCCCTTGTGTTACTGTTTTTTTTAAGAATGGCGTGTCATCAGAGTGATGCATGCTTAAATGTATCTGACTTGACTACCATACAATTGGTTCTCCTCTTATACTATTTTTACACTGTTATATTGTCAGGCTTATATCTAAGTCAAAAATATGTGAGAGGGTCAGGGTTGTGGTCTTTTGCCTAAAGTGAAACCACACAATGTTTCTTTCAGAATGTGTCCTGATCCTTTGCTGCTATCATCCTCCACATAACCTAAAGAAGTAACGTTATTGGAGTGAATGATGGAAAAAATTCAGATTATGGATGCCAAATTCACCATTAAGAGTTTTGAGTCTTTCTATTTTCCCTGACAAACTTCCACACTAAAAAAGAAAGAAACTCTGAACAATGGGATAGCCAGTGCTAGTTAGGACCCAGTTCAGAGTATTCATAAAGCAACCCATTTTTCCAAGGTAGAATGTCAGACATATTTTTGGGGAGAAAAAAAAAACAAAACAGAAATAGACAGACACCACACCCTGTCCTCCTAATATTTCACTAGGTCCATTTCAAAGGCTTTCTTTCTTAGCAGCTTCCATCCCAGGTGCAGCTGACCTGTGTTGCTCTGGGATCGTTCCCATTTCTGCTTCATGCTGCTCTTCTGGAAGAGCAATGGCTTAAAAATTCTTTTTATTTTACTTTTCTGCTGGGAAAATACTTTTGAAGGACACGGGGTCCATCAGTGTTGGTCACTTTTAAAGCACTACCTAGCAAGAGCAGATGAGCAGCCGGGCAAGCGAGAGGATTGTCCCGCTCTGCTCTGCACTGGAGCGGCCTCACCTTGAGTCCTGGGGGCAGTTTGGGCACCACAATATAAGATATAAAGCTATTAGAAAGTGTCCAAAGGAAGGCAACAGATGGTGAAGGGCCTTCAGGGTATGCTGTATGAGGAGCAGCTGAGGTCACCCGATCTGTTCAGCCTGGAGGAGATGGAGGTGAGACCACACTGCAGTCTACAACTTCCTCACAAGGGGAAAAGGAGGGACAGGCACTCTTCAGTCTTGTAACCAGTGACAGGTTCCAAAGGAATGGCCTGAAGCTGTGTCAGGGGAAGATTAAGCTGGATATCAAGAAAAGGTTCTTCACCAAGAGGGTGATTGGGTATTAGAACAGGCTCCCCAGGGAAGTGGTCACAGCATCAAGCCTGAGGAATTTCAAGTTCTTAGACAATGCTCTCAAGCACACGGTGTCGTCCTGTGCAGGGCGAGGGCTTGGATTTCAATGATCCTTGTGGGTCCCTTCCAAGCAGAATATCCTTTCTGTGATTCTATGTTTCTTTTTTTGGTTGTTTGCTTTTCCTTTTCTTTTTCTCTGTAATTGATTTGGTTGATTTCTCCCTCATTTTCCCCTATTTGGTGAATATTTTTAAGCAGATAACAAGTGATATATGTAGTTTTGTACATGGACAAAAAATTACTGAATTTATAAAATATTCATTATATACAGAAATTGCAATGCATAAAGGACATTACTTGTCCCTGGAAAGAAACCTACCTGTACTCTTTTGAGGGGATATCAAAAATGAACGTTTAAAAATAGGAAAAAGGTCTTCTTTGCAACTTGGAAGATACTGTGACCTCTGTGTTCAGGTATAATTTACCTTGTAAATTCACCAGTTTGTTAAAAAAAGTTGGTTGGCATTTCTTTGAAATGATCTGTCATGACAGGGTGCTACCTAAACTACCTGAAGTATGTCAGACTTTGCACTGCTTACCTTTGCAAGTGGCTGTAACAGTGTACACTGAAACTAAAGAGGGGTCTGGCACCACATTTGCACCTAAAAGGCGAGGCAATGAAGTTAAGTCTATCCAAGCATATTAGATGCATGCCATTGTCTGCCACTCAGCCAGCCAGCTGTGGGCTCTAGTTTTTATTACTACTGACACTATTACAATTATTATCATTATTGCTATTATTATATCCTGTTTTCCTTCACATATTTTATCATGAATATATTTTTCCTGTGGCTAGTGCAGGGACACCAAGGCATGAGTGGATGTATAAGCATGGGAGCACTTAGCTGGGCAAACTGGAGCCAAAGAGAAGGAGCCTGCTTTCTGTTTAGTTTCCTGAAACTAACTAAGCTTGTAGCTCTGGAAATGACACGAATTGTTAATGCTAGCCACAAACACTGAAAGGCATGTGGCTCTCCTCCGACTGCCTCCTGCTCCCATCATCAGAGGGGGCTCTGGGAGTGAAAGGTCGGGGGGATAATCCTGCACCTGCAGCCCACAGAGGGCCGGGCGCGCGGTTCCCGACCAGTCCTGCCGTAATTGATGCTAATTGTTATGGAGCCAAGGCGCCCTTCCATGGAGGAGCAGGTGGGAGCCTTTGTTGTGCTTGGGACCATTATACTAATAACAAGCTTACAATTCTCTGCACAGGCTTAGGAGGACAAAGGCACAGGCAATACTTCGGAGAGCCCCTTAAAAGGTTTACTGGGCATCTCCTGACACTATGAAGTAAAAGTCCCTAAGACTTAACGGGCAAAACAAACTGAAGAATAAAAAGGGCAGTACCTGCTGGTTGATGAAGCATTGAGCAAACTTGGGAGATGTGACTTTGGGAGGTTTAAAGTGCACCTGACAGCTTCTGTGGAGACAGAGATTTTGCACCCTGTGGTCTGTGGGAAGAGTCAGGTGGAAGCAGCTACTTCAGGGACCTAGAGAAGTCCCAGGGAAATTTTCTCAGGAACTGCCCATCTGTTTGCAAGTTTTGATGTGAAAGGATAGGCTCAGCAAGGGGACTGAAAAATGAGAGGAAAGAGAAAGGAAAGGAGTCCAGCTGCTAATATGATATTGGATTATGGTCAGACAAAAAGCTAGTGACTGCTTATACTAAAATGATGTGGGTTATTTCTTTTTCCCTTTGTCTATTTTCAGGGTTTGTTCCCTCCACCTCCTGCAGGCCACCAGCAGGAAGAAAGGAGTGTAGCTCCCACGAGTTTGAGAGTGAAAGCAGTACATGCTGAAAGATACGTCCCAGAGTTTTGCAATCCTATTTGTGGCGCTTCAGTAAATATCACAACATTACGGACAAAATTAGAACTAAACACTGAAAGTGCCATCAATGAAAATAACACCTTAAAATGTGAAAAAAATACAATAAATTTATACATTTTTGTGTATGGTTTATGTATGCTGTGTGATGTGCAAAAGGACTGCAGAAATAATAAAATACTTCTCAAAAGCCCACTGAAGCATTCTTTTATTCAAGCAAATAGACAAAAGGAAGGAAAATAAAGGAAGAAAATAAACAAAGTGTAGGCTAATTTTAACAGGCTTGTAAATAAGTCTGGAAACACCATGCAAAATGGCCTGTGAATTTCTCAGAAACCAATTAGAGAGTCCATTTAGAAATTCTGGAGTAGATGACCTTTTGAACAGGCTTTTCTCATCCCTAATACACAAATCTGTGATTTATAATGCAATCAGTGGATGGCATTAAAAAGTTAATGCATGCTGCTTGAGGATGTCACATCCTGCATTGAGTGGTATAGATTATATTGACCATTTTATGTAATTTACTGTTCTTTTTCTCAGAGCCTAACACTGAGGTGTAGTTAAGCTTCTAATTTAATCATGTGCCTCTTAGCTTTATGGGATCATTGTGCCTGGGGAAACTGACATGATCCACTAAAAAGTCCGTTACCTTTAAACATTTAAAGAAAAAAAATAGAAGGGAAATATTTTTGCAGGAAATAAACTAGAAAGAGAAACAGGAGAAATCATTTATAGAAAAACATAAACCTGTTCAGACACCACATGGAGACACTTTCAGATGCAGATGTCAGGTCACTCACGAGTCAACAGTTACCTGCTCCTCCAAATCTGTTCTAACAGCCTTGGATGTGTGAACAACCTTTGGAATTCTAGAAACAGAACCAAACCCTTGAATCCAGTCTGCAGAAATCATGAATTTGTGTTAAGAATCATGGCAATTACATGCAAAGGAACAACATGCCCGAAGACAGTAGCTGGACTTCCTTTTATTTCTCTCTTCAGTTCTTGAACCATAGAAGCTTGGCTTTCCCGGTAGCCCAAGTATTAGCAATCCATTTTGGTTCTTGATAAAAATGCTTTTAAGAAATTTTTGAAGAATCGCAGAGTTTCAGGAAGTGTAAAATCTGAGATCTCGTAGTGTTCTTTGAAATACAGCAGAATTGGCTTCAGCATAAACTGAAGCCAAGCATACCTGGAAAATTCAGAACCAAGATTTAAATCACTAAGACATAGGAAGGAAAAAAAAAAATCACCTGTAATAGCTAGTATTCTGCCTGAATTATTATGTTGACATCTCTGTGGTGCATCACACTAATTAATTAGCAAGTTTGCTGGGAAATGAATATACAGAAAGTATATGGTTCCTGTTTTTTGCATCTCATCAGCTATGAAGAAGTGAAGTGGTATTGAGTGACCTGGTCTGGCCAACCAAGCATAGAAGACCACATTTTTCTTGTCTTTTTTTTTTTTTCTTTTCTTTTTTTTTTTCTTTTTTTCCAGCATGATTTATGCCCCTAAGTCCGTCGGAGTGGAGTGGTGAAGTTTAAGGCATGTTCTTGGGTAGAAAAGATGGTTTCCTAAGCATCTTTGCAAGCTGTCTACTGGTGAAAATATGGTATAAACTGTTGCCCTGCTGTAGGTATGCAAACAGCTGCAGATGCGAGGAAGCTGCTCCCTGCAGTGACTTCAGCTACGGCTTGATGCTGCGGAATTTCCCCACTCAGTGCCTCAAGTTCCGGGAAAACCTACTTAGTGGATGCTGTGCAAGGCTGGCAGCCTGGACGTGGCTTGTGGGTGGCAGAGAAAAAGAGAAATGGGCCAAGCTGGAAGAATAAGTGCAAGAAAACCCAGCTGAATGTTCTCAAAACTCAGAAAAAAAGCTTCAACAGGTCTGTACGTATCTCTGTACCTAGGGACCGGCTGCATGATCATGTTTAGTCCATGAAGAACAAATCTGTAGACCATTCCCCAACACCCAGAGCAGGGAAAATTGCCTCAGACACTCTGAAGGGCAAAATTATACGTGGGACGTCTAGGATGATGCCTTTGAGCAAATGCAGAGTTGAGTTATGCTTGTAATGGTAACGGAGGGAGAAGGGTTAGCCAGAGAGTAAGGAGATAATATACCCCTCTCCTTAAAAGCATCCCTGAGACACAATTATCTAGAACATGCAGTTCCTCCCTTAGCAGTAGAATGGGAGTTGCAAAACTTATCATTTAGTGGCCTTGTTGGCTGCCCTTCTCTACAAATTCAGGCAGGACATAATAGAAGTAACAGTGTAGTCACCAGCCAAGAAAATTAGAATAGTGGCAGCGTCAAAGTGCAGTGCACTAGTATGATTGCCTGAAAATTATAATGCTTTGCAAAGAGCTAATATCTATATTCATTCTAAGTAATGAGGACCAATTTTCTGATGAGACTGGCAGCAATTGGGATGTTATTTGTCAGACATTCCTTCAGGACCCTATTTAAAATAAGACACTATACAAATTGTTGGAGGTGGCAACTTGTCTGTGTTCAGTTTTGTATCTTTTGTGAAGATTCTTGAGTACATAAGAAGAAATGTACTGATTTTCCAAGAAACCTTGATGTTAGGACTTCCATATTCTTATCCTGCATTGATAGAGAGTGCAGCACTTACTCTAGAAGAGAATAAAAGGTAAACTCCATTCACAAATGGAATAATCCAAGAAGAAAAGGGTGACTATCCACAAACTTCATTTTGCTGCACCCATTATATCTATCAGAAGTTACCAATATACTGTTACAATGTGTCTGTTTTATGAGCAGCAATGGACTAGGAGTAGCTTTGCTTTAGTCCAGAGCTTTGCATAGACTTTTTGGAGATCTGCATGAACTCTCCTGCATTACTTTGGAGGTAGAAAATAGACTGTGTCATAATTTGCCCATCCTATACAGAACGCTCAGCTGGAATTTTCCACCCCCTTACTTGCTAATAAATAATTGTGAAGAAAATTCTTTCTCTTTGTTAAAACCCAAGGAAATATATTTGAGACAGACTTGCCATGCAAACAAGAAGTTGGCATGTTGCTTTCAATTTTCATGGATTCTCAAGTGCTGGTAGGCAATTTTCACAGGGATAAAAGGTCTTTGATCTTAGTGAATGACTTCCTTCTATTTTCAATAATGCAATAAGCCATTTTATTTTCTGCCAAAGGTATTTCCGTAGAAATGTTTTGGCCATATTGCTTTCACAAAAAATACTAGGAATTAGTCAAGAAGTCACATTGGTCGAAGGTCAGAGAGATCAAATGGCTTTAATTTAGAAAAAGACTAATAAGTAATGTGGGGGTGGGGGTACAACATGTTTTTAACAAAAAAAAATGTGGCAAGGAGTATTTTATTGAGTTTTTGATTGGTTGTAAAACTGGAATTCACCTTAGCTTTACTCAAATTTGAAAATAGTTCAACAATAGGAAGTTAAAGTTCAAATAATTTTTTGAGAGTTTCCATGCAAATATATCTATTCTGAAGCAATCTGAATGACTTCTGCATTGAGAAAAACGTCTGAGATTGTCTTTAAACCAAGCTTTCACATTTTACCCTCCAGCCTCCCCATCTTAGGGCAATTTCCCAGCAATACTATTGCAAAATAATTTATTGATGAGAAGAAGGATTTTCTGTGCTAACCATCACATATTCAACTCAGTGTCCCTGCAGAGTTTTGTCTCAGGTAGTCAGAAACTTGAAGGACTAGTTTGATCAACTTATTTCTTCTTGCTACAACTTAATTCAACCGTGATTTTTCTTGAACAGCTACAGCAAAAGCCATGAATGTTATAGCATTGATTGTTGTATTTCTGCCTTTGCACGATACAGAATCTGTTAACTTGCTTCAAACACCATGAGAAGCAGCTTAAGCAATTTTGGGACTGCTTTGAAGACCAGTAGTTGCAAGTTATTAAGTTCATGTTATTAATAATGGATAAGACTGAGAAGTAGTGTAGTAGGCATTATTCCCATTGAAGATAACAGATCTTTGCCAATTGAGTTTGCAGTAATTATACCAATTGTGAAATCTACTGAGCATAAGCTGGAAAAAATTAGGAATGGCTCTTCAATATATTCAGTAATTATTCTACTACATTTTAAAAGTGCATCTGGACAGTGGACAAAGTCTTCAGAATCTAAATGAGCCAAAGACAAGCTCTCCTCACAGCACAACAGGGGAATTCAACCAAATGCATTTATTATACTCTGAAATCACAGCTGACTTCTAGCAGTGCCAAAAAAGAGAGGTTTATACAAACTGCTCATAATTTTTTAAGCACTGATTACAGCTGAAGTGCTATTTTTGTGTGAACAAAATTTGCTACCAAGTGCCATATAATAGAATATAAACTTTGAAAAGTTCAAAGTCTCACATGTTAATACAAACGAAGTCATAGAAAAAGGAAAAAAAAAAAGGAAAAAAAGGTTTCTCTTAAGTCTTAGAAAGAGGCAGTGAAAGTGGGGTGGAGGAATTCTTGTACTCATTAACTAACTTATCTTTGTAGAATTGAAACTTTTAAAGAATAGGAGACAGAAGTTTTCCTTTACAAAACCACTGCCAGTCCAGGAAAAAAATAGCTGGTTTCCTTGATTTCTTTTGTCCTCCCCGAGTTCACAAATCAAAAATATCCAATACAAAAAAATGAATACCCTGACCAGAAATCATAAGTGCAATAAAGTTCAGTTTTTCTGAACACTGAAGAAGGGAAAGACAGAATGTCATTTCAAAAATGGCCTCTTACACTTTTAGGAAGCCTCATGTGTATGACTGCTTGTGGATCAGACTAAGATAAGAAATATGAACTTGCTGTTAATTAAATTCTAAAGGTGGTAAAAGCCAAACTCACACCCTGAGAGAATAAGTGAGAAGTTTGTAAATCAAGCTCCCTTGGGGAAAATCACCCAGCATGGTTACACAGATGAGGAGCATCTTTCAAAATGTTTTGCAGTGATTTGTTCACGTATGTTTTAATGGAACTATTTCATGAATGATTTTCTGTGGCATCAATTATGTCATAGCCTCCTGGGGCTGGTTTCTTTTCCCCTATCAGCCACTACCACCTCACAAATTAAATACATTGCACAAAGCTTTTCTAAGTGTTAAGACTTGTATTCTAGGAATCCGTATGACCACCACAAGGGCAAGCCTCCAAAAATCTTTGGTCTTACACTCACAATTTCTATTAACTTTACTCTCTAGGATGTATTTTGCCTCCATTGCTTTCACATTTTCAGTCCTTCACTGAGTTATAGAAATATAGAGTATAAAATAAATGTTTCCTTCCTAAAACACACTTGTTCCAAACACCTGGAGTACTGTGACCACCTCTGAGGCTCTCAAAGTAAGAGGACATGGACCTGCTGGAGTGAGTCCAGAGGAGGGCCTCAAAGATCACCAGAAGCCTGGAGCACCTCTCCTCTGAAGACAGTCTGAGAGAATTGAGTTTTTCAGGCTGCAGAAGAAAAGGCTCCATGGAGATATTATAGCACCTTCCAATACATAAAGGGGGCCTACAAGAGAGCTGGAGAGAGACATTTTGCAAGGGCAGGTAGGAATAAGACAAGGGGAGATGGCATTACACTGGAAGAGGGTAGGCTGAGAATACATATTAGAAATAAATTCTTCTCTGTGAGGATGGTGAGGCACTGCAAAAGTTGCACAGTGTTGTGGCTGTCCCACTCCTGGAAGTGTTCAAGGACAGATTGGATGGGGCTTTGAGCAACTTGGTCTATGGCAAGGTGCCCATGCCCATGGTAAGGGATAGAAACTAGATAATCTATTAGGTCTTTTCCAATCCAAACCATTCTGTGATTCTATGACTGTAGAACAACATTTTTCAAATTTGTTCAAGAAGTTTATTTTTAAAAAATCAGGCTTTTACCAGAGTTACATCAGTCTGAATAAGTAAATAAACATAGATTGTTCTAAGAATTTCCTGTCACTTGCTTATATATTTGATTACAACTTTTGATTACAAGCAAGAAGAATTTCAGGGTTTTCAGTTTATAAAATGCAGCGTAATTTCTTTTCAGTCCTGTATTTAAGTACAGAGAAGGCATTTTGCAACAAAATTTCATGTTTATTATGATGTTCCTTGTAGTTCATCTGATTTGGTTTTTGTTGTGTTGACACACCCTTGGTTCAGCGATTGTGCAGAAGACAACCACACACAAGACTCTGATGATACTCCAGTACTCAACAAACTCCAGGACACAGTGGTTTGTTAAGGCATTGCTTTATCTTTCAATATTTTTAGAAATTCCTGAGATAACAAAGAAGAGATCAGATACGATGCTCCAAACCTCAGACCGAAACCCAGGGTATCTTAACAAGGAGATAAAGGAGGTGATTAGCAGCAGTTCCAAAATCACTGGTTTATCCCTGGAAAAAAGTAAGACCCTGGAATAAAGGTTGTGGAATCCTGAACTTGAAAAGCCTGGACCAAAACACTCATGCCCCAAAAGGAGAAAATCTGAGCAGTGTCCTGGACTCTAAAACAATGATCACACTTCAAGCTTGCCACTTTGAATTCCAAATATGTCAAAGGGCAAGGATGCCAAATAACAGTTTTAGTCTGGGAAGACACCTCTACTGTCATGGAGGAAACCCTGTGGACCAAGCCTGACGGAGTCCAAGAAGCATTTGGACAATGCTGTCAGGCACATGGTGGGAGCCTTGCAGTGTCCTGTGCAGGGCCAGGAGTTGGATTCAACGATCCTGATGGGTCCCTTCCAACTCAGCATATTCTATGATTCCGTGACTTTCACTTTTAGAGAGTTTGACTTACCATCGCTCATCCTGGAGGCCAACTCAAGCCATTCTATGATTCTATGATTGTTTTTCTTTTGTTTTTTGGGTTTTTTTCTTTCTTTCGGTTGTTTTGGCCATTTTTTCATGTTGACGTAGCTTTCAGATGTAAAAATTTGTAATACACTCAGAAATGCTTGCTTTCTTGGATGCTTGCAGTCTCTTCCCTTCCTCGGAGAATTTTTTGGCTGTGTAGCTCTCAAGCCAAGCAGGTAGACATTCTCCTGCTTCATCCCTCAACTCAAAGCACAAAACAAAACAAAAAAAAACCACCAAAAAAAAGGCCAAAAAAACCCCAAAAAACAAATTAAAAAAAGCTAACACAAATGTCTTTCATACATATTAATTATGGCTGTGAGTAAATATTCAACATGATATACATTGCAGTCTTGAGAGAAATGATGTGCTGCAAAGACATTGCATGAGTGGGAGAAAAAAAATTATGGGGACAACTGTCCTTCAGTGATTTAGCGTTTCTTATGAAAATGGCAGTGAAGAGACTCAACCTGAGATCCAGTTTTGTAAGGTCTGCCAAAATGCTGGACTGTTAGAGATTTGTTCTTTCGGGAGGGAACTGATGGCTGGTAAGCTACCTGTGCTACTTGGGGTGTGTGATCATTGCAAAGTTACCTCGACTCAAATTAGGCACCTAATTAGCAGTTACAGGCAGTGAGTTTTGTTGAAAGTCTCTCCAGCTGGGCTGCTCCTGTCTGGCTCAATATGGCAAAAGGAGTAGCTGATGCATTTCCTATGCAGTTGCTCCTACTGCAGCCTCCTTGGTGCAGAGGGTGCTGCTTTGTCAACCTAAGTCATGCACATGTTCACCAGCACTGCTACAACCCCAGCAATTACAAATCAGAGCACTGGGCTCATCTCAAGGGCAAGGGGTCCATCCACAAAAGGCTACTGTTGCTGGGTTCTGCATTAGGAAGGGAGAACAGGCACCTCTGTGCTGTACCACCAAAGAACCACCATCATTAACCCTGAATCTGTGCCTCAATGGGCCAACAAGATCAAGTTTAAAGTCTTTCTTAGATCAGTCTCTGAAGTGCTCCGAATAGGACTCAAGTGTCTGAAAATGCTTTAGTTCTGGCTATCATGAACATTCCCATCCCCAGTTTGTAAGCTATTCTAGTTTAAGCCTATTGGCCAGTTTTGAGGAAACTTCTTATTACATGCACAATGGATTTAGTTAAAATGTAAGCACAGATTGTTTTGCAGCTTAGCCATCTTTTCCAGAGTTTTGAAGCTCGTGAAAAATCTCCTCTGAATTGAGAAGCCAGAGTATAGTGTTCTCAGCTGAGACAAAAATGTATTGAATCCTTCAAATCTTATGAAGCCGCTCAACCTAGGTGTTATTTCTGGCTACTAGGTTTGATTTCTACTGGAATGTACATGGCTGACTAATGTCATGAATCACTGGTGCTCCACTAACCTAGATGAAACTGGAATAATTCTATTTCCAGTCAGTAAAAAAAAAGTTGGTAGGTGTTTTCAGGCTTTCAAACTCAGTAGGTTCCTAAGCAAAATACACGTTTGTGGCCTCACTCATAGGTTTTTCTTTCCTTTTAGTTACTTTTTTTTTTTTTTATTAAACCTCCATTCAAGGGCAAGTCTGTTACGATTAAGACAGATAATTTGCCTCAGCTATAAAACTCTCCGTGCATTGTGAAGGACAAGGTTTAGGGGTGCTGCAGCTCCTGTGAGAGGTCAGTCAGAGACAATGGACTTACTAAAGGGTTGTTGGGCTACAGCCTCGCAGCTCTTCACATCTGCAGTCAATCTGGAGTTGTCTCCAACAGAGCTGCTAGCAACTTAATGTTTCTAGTACTCAGCATCATAACTCTGACCCTGACTTCAGTGTCTTCAGCTAAGCTCAGTCCTTTCCTTGAAGCCACCAAACCTGCCTGCAGACCTCTGTGTGGCACCCTGGTCTGCTCACTCCTTGATACAGCTGTGGCTATGGTGCAGGGAGCCGAACTCATGTTTGATGGTTCAGTGTTGTCCAGCAATTCCGTGGGCCTATTGGCTACTCATTGTCTCCTGGGTTTTATGCCACAGAAATTGCTATTTAGTCTGCAGCTTTAATTTGCACACCCCTGGACAGCTATTAAATACTCATCCTTCACTTTTGACATAACTCCATTGTTCAAGTTTCAAGAGTAAAATATGAGCGGGCCCTGACATTTCTGTATTCATTCAAGAGTGATACCAGCTAGAGGTAGGAAAATACATTTTTCCTGCTTGTCTTCAATGCAATGTTACAGTGATTACAAAATTATAGATGTGAAATTACTTGAAATGGTGTGTGCTGGTTTTGGATCTGCAAATCATTGGACAATTTTTAGGAAAAATAAAACAAAATAAAAGATTGCACAAAGAATAAAATGAGCAGGAAAAGAGGCTTACCATTCTTAAAACTATACAAATGCTGTGGTTATAGAGCAATAAAACCAAGAGGTTTTTTTCTGTAATGTAGTGTCTATTCTATTCTGTTTTACTCACATATCACCTTTACTATAATAATATTTTAGAACATTCCAGTAATAAGTACAGTGACAACGCTAACATCAAACATCTATGCTTTGTGCTTACTAAACTCATGTTTTAGTATCCAAAACACAAACAATATACCAAGTGTGGGATTTGAAGGGGTTGTAGAAAGGATTTTGGCAGATTTTCCAAGACTCAAGTCTAACAGTTTATACTAATCTCCAAGGTTTTAATATAAATATGAAATTATGACCCTGGTTCATGCCTTGGAATAATTCCAGTAATCGCAGTGGAGTTCCACTGGGGATGTATTTATCTCTGGGATTTTTTTTCATACATCCACTTATCCGGTTCCTAATCTGCAGTGTATTATTTTGTATTCTTTGAGGAAAGAGACAGAAACACAAAGGAAAGCCATGTAACTGAGATCTCCCTCCTCATATCCATAGATATGTACACATTATACATCCTTTTCTTCTTAAAATTTTTTAACAAACCCAGATCCAATTGTGTGACTATTTTACCAATTTTCTAGACACATCTGCAGTTTGTCTGTTTGTTTGCCTCCAGGTTTTCCTCTTGTGCCACAGCCCAGTTGGGGCGCTTCTCCCAGGACTAAATATTCTCTTCCTTATCCTGTATTTGGCACAACTACCTTGTCTGCAAAGGTTGTAAATGTAGCAACCAGGCTTGAAGGCTTCAGGCAGAAGCGTCTGCCACGGAGCAGTGCACCAGACTGGAATTTTGAGTGGCATCATCACCTGCTGCGCCTTTTTACCATTGCTTTTTATGCTATTTTCCCAGACTCAGTGCCAAAATTTTGTAGACATTGCAATAACTCTGTCTGCAAAACTGAGCCTTCTTGAAGTTTTGGATGTGCCAGAGTCCAAGAGAATGGCCATGTTACTGAAGTATTCAGCACAACAGTTTCCTTCTCTGTCTTGCGCTGTATGCTTCCCCCAATATTTGCTGCTGTTTTAAAATATTTTTATTATATTGGCTATAGAATATCAAGGACAATTTGTGAGATGGCAGAGTGAAAAGGGGAACCATTACATAAATATTAAGAATCCAGTTCTTGATCTTGGATTGCATGGAGTGTGGATAAGTTAGTAAGAACAAATCCGTAGAAGAAATAATATAACAAAGCAGTTCAAATCCATGTTAAATATAATCATATGTGGATTTCTCTTATACGTTTATATGAATAGTTATATATGTCTATATCTTACTCTCTTGCCATTATGAGCTTTCATACATTTCCAAGCAGTCCCTGTATATATACGTATTCAAAACATCACAAGAATCTAATCAAATAAATAGTATTGCAGACCAAAGCTGAAACAAGATTAACATTAAAAGGCATATCACAAGCTTTACAGTTGGCAGAAAATATTTATTCTTTTTAAGTCTGTTTTTTTTTGGTGTTTGTTTGTTTGTTTTTAATGAAGCTGACACAGTATCATTTTATTAGAACATCTATTGTCACCCTCCAGTTTTGCAGTTCATCTGCACAGGCAAGGAACAATGCCCCTTTGAAAAAAAGAACAACTAGCATATTACAAAACTCAAATTTTCTTTCCAGAAAATGAGAAAGCTTCAATTAATAGAAATGTTTTTATTGTGGGTTTTTACCCGTGTGAGTAATGCAGACACACGGGAGAGTGGAGACAGATAGAGATTTCAGTGGCAGGCGGCAACAGCTGGTTTAACGTAGCAACAGCAGCGGTTTATTGCTCTGGGAGCATGGTGATCAGTTCATGTAATGAACAGCTTTGCTTCTCCCTGCAAGTACTCCCTTGCTTAATACGGCAACAGGGTCTAGCAGAGAATTTATATAGCATTAATCTCACAACAAGCTTTCTCAGCTAAATGTGTCTTGGCTTACAAATAGGGTTCAGTTTAGTCTCAAAAGTGAAATAAGGTGTTGAAGTGGGTTACTGAAAGTGCTTTAGGCCACTATTTCTGTGAAAAACAATTTCCCTTTCAGTCTTTTACTTCTTTAATCGGCATTCAACACCTGTTACAAGTTACAATGGTCTAAATGTTCCTATCAACCAAAGATTACTAATTTTTAAATCCAACATTGTAACATGTCAATACTGAACCTAATAGAATAACTTCTTACAGATATTGCTCTTCATCTTTCCAAAACCAAGCCATCATTAACTAGCAATCAGTAACAGCCTTTGTTGTGCAGCCGCAGGAAGGTCAGGAAGGTCACAAAGAATAAGAGACCTAAAAGACCTGCCTTTATTTTTTTAAGGCCAATGTACTGAGAAATCACGAGGGAACAAATAAATTTTCCTCCCTTTCAACTCTTGATGGGAAGGTGAGATCTTCCTCTTTCCATGAGTAAAATTCTATTTGCTTGCGCTCCCCAGAGCTGCTGAATCTCAACCCACAGATGATGGCAGTGTACATGCATGGCTAGCTCGTGGTCCCCAAGCCCAAAACTTCATGGGAGAGACTGATCTAGTGCCCAACCAAAGTCTGACTATGTAATCCCAATACAGTAAATCTGCTGCCATTCCAAAGAGTGGGATTTACAGTGTGCTCATGCCAACTTGGTTCCATGTGCCAGGAAAACCTCAGAATTACAATGAATGAGTTGCAAACAGTTGCAATCCCTACAAGCAGTAAATGTCTCAATTTCTGGAGGTATGGCAGCCCATGAAGGATGGCCCAATGTTCCTGCACTTAAGTAAAGTAAATAGATCATGGGCAGCAACAGTACGAATTTCCCTCAGGATCAGATCTGTGATGGGAAAGGGAGTTCTGGATAACAAGATAAAGAAAAATGGATAGGAATATAGGAATAGATAGAAGACAGAAAAAAATGCCCTGGAAGGGCACATTTTGCCTCTACAATTCCTTTCTTTTATGAAAACAGCTCAGTCCTGTGAGTTTGAACAAAGTTCTTGTCATATAAGAAAGAGAGCAAGATCTCTTTAAATTAAAAAATCCCAAAATTAAAGCTAAGAGTTGGGGCTTTTTATTCGTTTATTTGTTTCCTTTATATCTTAAAAAAAAATCAGAAAAGCAAATTTTCATTTTAACAGCCAATATTTTTTCAAGGTTGAGGTTTTAAGAAGCATTTTGGGAAGCATTTTGGGAAGTTCCCTCTTAAAAAAAAGTATATCTGAGTGGAAGCATGTGCAACTTCTTCAAAATGTCATGTAGTAAACAAATTATGTTTTTCTTGACATGCTGTAGCCACCATTTAAAAAATTCTGGGACTATATTTACCCTAGAAGATATCGTTGTGCCCTGTTCTCTAGCTATAAACAGATATCACATTCTAAATAATGGGATGTTAGAAAATACTGCAAATACTGCTTAAATTTCAAGTATTACACAAGTTTTTATCCTGCATTCCTTTTGCATCACCTTTGGGAAAAGGCATTACCCTTTTCCGCTTATGACCCAGGCTCATGTCTACTGCTTCTTTTAACCACCGTTGGGATTTGTGTTGCTACTCCATTGTCATAGGCACTCCCAACAATTATTATTCCCAAAGGAACAATTGCAGTCATCTCATTCATAAGGCTTCAATTAAAAGTCCTGAGGGAGGCCATTGAAAGAGGTATTTTATTTTAAAAGCCTTTAAACACTGCACAACTGCTGCATTCTGAAGAGCTGCCTGCCATTCCCTCTCAGTTTTTTCTGTCTTGTAGTCATCTCAGTCATTAATTCCAGCATGCGCTGGCAAACTGCTTTTTATTGCAGTTCATGTGTGCAATCACTTTGGTGGAGTACATTCTATGATGTATTTGTGCTGCTAACACTAGGTACCTAACCTCTACACCTAGATTAGGGGTCTCATATGACTAATATATCTCTCTAGGCAATGGAAAAAAAGTAGGATAATCCAGAGGTAAATGCAGGGCAGGAGGATGTTCTCAGTTCTGTGATTTGAACCCCAGAGAAGATTTTCAGTATTCATTGAGGGTAGCAGAGAGATGTCCAACTCTTGGGTCATCAAATGGGCAGTCCATGACCAGCAGAGCTAGGCTGGGTGGTTACATTAAATCCCCATCACAGGGGTCTGGCAGACAGTACAGGCAAGTGAGAGCATCTCCATCTCATTAAAGAGAAATGGCTTCCTGTCCTTTTCCACTCATGGACTGTTCATAGTCTCTTTTTACCTCTGAAAAACCGTATTGTATGTACATCATGGTTCTAAGCCATGGGAATGTTTTGGTGTTACTACTCCTAACCCAGAATATGTCACCTGTCCTGATTTTGGCTAGGGTAGAGTTAATTTCTTTTCAGTAGCTGTTACAGTGCTGAGTTTTGGATTTGGAATGAGAATGACGATAACACACTGATGTTCTGGTTTTTTGCTAAGTCTTATTTATCCTAAGTCAAGGACTTCTTCTCTTCTTTTCTCATGCTCTGCCGGTGAGGAGGTACACAAAAAACCAAACTGGGATGCAGCATAGCTGGGACAGGTGACTGGAGCTGACTGAAGGGGTATTCCACACCGTAGAACACCATGCCCAGTATATAAACTGGGGGCAGTTGCCTGGAAGGGCAGCCTATCTGGGTTTGGGAAAGTGGGTCTGCCATCGGTCGCTTGGTAGTGAGCAATTGCATTGTGCATAATTTGTTTTTATTACCATTATTATTTACCATGATTATTGTATTTTATTTTTTTATCAATTATTAAACCGTTCTTTTCTCAACATGCAAGTTTTACTTTGATTCTCCTCCCCATTCCACCAGAGTGGTGGGAAGAGAAGGGGATTGAATGAGCGGCTGTGTGGTGTTTCATTGGTTTAACAACAGTCCTTAAAACCACAACCCTCACCCCTGCTGGTAAAGAACTGTGGAGCTACCAGCCTCCAAATTTAGGTTTTTCATTACCTAAATTTGGTATGTGACTATTATCTTCATATTACTGAATAGTTCATTTCATACTTCGCTGGGAATGATGTGAAGGACTTTTGAAACTGTTTTCTAGTACACCAGGCCTTATTTTCTTTCTTTGGTATGACTTCTGCTTTGCTAGACATCAGCAGAAGCTGACCAAGCATTGTTATACCTACAAAGTATAGGTCTAAGGAATCATCTCCCGTGACAATCATACATCATCAGAACTCTAAGATGTAGTCAACATTGAAGCTGAATGCAGAAATTAACAATTTTATGAGGGTCTGAAAGTTCACATTTTCATTGTTTATTAAAGAATATGGGTGTACCAAGCATCAGAAAGGAAGAAGCTTCAGCATCAGAGGAAAGTAGGTCCAGTCATATACAAAAAAAAGTGATCTAACTGCTCTCGATGAAAAGAAAATGCTGAATAAAAGGCTAGTTTGCTTACTGATGCTCATAGATATAACAGTCTCAGCCATATTTTAAGAGGTGGATTTATGTCAATTGAAAAATGGTTGGAAGCAATCATAGTATGCTATGTGTTGCTAAAAAAAGAAGACAAAGTAGGTAAAATCTATATTTTTTACATTTTTCAATAAAATTACTATTTTCTAGAGTATTTTAACAAACAACATTCCATTAGCATTATGTCAATATGGTCATATTACTCATCTCAGTTCTCACATGTTTTATTCATGATTCACGAAAAGAATTATCCCTATCCAAACTTATTTTAATTGAATTACGAAACAAAAGGAGCCTTTTCTAGCTTTCTAACCTTCCTGACAAGTCAGAATAGGGTCAAAGAGATTTGAAGAGTCATGGAAGAACATGTTTTAATTTACTTCAGATAGATTCAGGGGAACTTTGTTCCAGATGGTAACCTTAACCTTTTACAACAAACTCTCTATCTGTGGTAGTCCCTTATTACAATTAGATCCATATCAGTCTCATATTTTGGTGGTCAGGAATTTCCTGGTGTCATACCAAACATATGATTATATATTTGGCGTAATTTATTGTGAATACATGTAAAAACAGAGGAAAAGGTTTTAATTCCAGTTTCTCTCATATGACTGTGAAGATTGTTTTAAGTACACTCAGTGTATACACTTCAGAAAACAGAAAAAAATCCTCATGCATAAGTGCTCTTTCTAGCAATTGTTTTGTTAACACAACCACTTAGTTTCTACTTTTATTTGCATTTTTTGACCAGAACGAATATTTAGAGCCATTTTATGCCAATGCTCAGTTTTAGATCTTAAAGCCACTTGTGAATCTATGAACTGTGCCCATAAAAAAGTACCAAAGTATTCATGAGACATTAGTTGTACTTAATATTATCTATATTTCCACTTAGGTTGACACAAAAAAGCAAAAGAAATGCAGTTTGTGCAAGTCTTGAAAACAAGGAGATTTTGTTTCTAACAGCACCAAAATTAAAATATTTACCATATTTAGGATATGTAACAATGATTTATTTTTATTTCGTAGGATATCTAATATTGTAGGAACCACAGCTTTTCACTGCTTATTACAGGTCACAACGCCCGGGTATGGATGTCTTATCTATATCATTACCCCAGCCTATATTTCTACATAAAATTGACACATGTTCACACCTTTATTATGGTATTTTACAGGCTTTCTCCATTTAGAATGTAAAATATAACTTTTTAAAAACATTGAGAGAAATTGCCTCCTTCACCACCACCCCTACTAAACTAAATCAACTTACCTTGAATATTGAACAGCAATTTTTAGGCTGGGATCCATGGATACCTTGACGTTTGTGGTCTATTTCCAAGGGATTTGTGTAAGGTAACTAAGGAAAGTAAGAGGAGCGTCAATAAGCTTAAATTTTCTCAGGTTTAACCTATCTGCTGGAAAATTTTACATGCTTGTCAAATTAGAAAAAAAAGTTGAAAATCGCCTTATGGATGGATTTGATGAATCACAGAAAGGCATTAACACTGCTGAAGAAGTCCTGCTGCAAATAGTATTATCAATCTTTTTCCCTCCTAGAAATATTCCATTTCAAGCTACAGCACATTACAAGTGCTGTTTTTACTTTCATTCTTTTTTCTTACATTCAGATATTCTTTTTCTGCAAATATTTCTGCACACAGTATTTTCAACTGCATGCTTAAAGTGCTTCCATTTCTCCCACTTGACTTAAATATTTTGTGAATTTGGTGACTTTCTATTTCCCGTACGTCATTACCTCAGTGGCTGTGCACACAATTCTAATTCAAGGATTACATTATTTCTTTATAACTAATATGCTACATTCAAAGTTTCTCATAAATTTTAGATTGGTCTTTAGCTTATCCATGGTTTACAGTAGCAAACATTCAATTTTTACATGTTATTCAAACTAAACTTCTCAATTTTTCAGGTGCTAATATTTTCCTAGAGATCCTGTCTTGATAAGCTACTCTTCAACTGGAAGAAACAGAATGCATTTTGACTGAAAATTCTGGGCTGATGGTAATAGCTCTAACTCAGAAAATATAGGCCTTAAATCACACAAACAAAAAAATCTCATTAGACCACCCTCCCACTCCCCCACTCGGCTATTCTGCCACCATAATGAACACTTGCTGTTTCCTATTTTCAGTTATCAGGCTTAAGCCTCTCCTCAGACCAATTTATTCATTTTTTTAGCTAGTTTGGCTTTATGGAATTACTCGCACCACCACTGGAATACCATCTGGATGTATAATATTCTTTGTACTGGTCTGTCAGGCAGAAACATCCCATGGGTTTTTTTTCTTATAAGTCACATAATCCTTGTCAAACTATTGTTTTCCCCTGCAAATCTGAGAAGCTCCTGTACTTTAAAGTGTGGAGTACTTTAAAATCATCCTCCTATCTCTCTTGTGTCTTCTGTTGAGAAAAGCTTTGGAAGCACAATGAACACATACATACATGTGTGGGCACCGAGTGGCTGTGGAAAAACAAGCAGTGCTTCTGTCTAGTACAGAGACAGTCAGTCTGGGAAGGTGCATCCCTGATCATGGGACACTGCTTCATCTTTCCTTGGTGATATCTGTAAGGCTATGTCTTCTCATTGCAAAACATCCCACTTCAGAGACTGCTGGAACAGATGAACACATTCATTATATTGTGGCCATTTGGAGTGTGGCGTGGGAGGAAGGATTTCACAGCCCTCAATACTTCCCTGTTACAGTCAATGGACAGAGATAATCTATCTGATCTAATTAAAAAATTTACTTGAGAACGAGTTGAATTAGACCCTAAGTTTTATTTTTTTTCTTAACTATTTCTCCAATTAGTCTATAATGATTTTCTAGTACCGTGGTTATCCGGAAGTCTGAGGACTAAGGTTGGCTTATCTACCTACTTAGTACTCCTTCAATAGCCTTTAAGAGATTATAGGATATGCTCAGGTATGCATGTAAACATCTGAAGAGACTGTGTGTCTCGAGCAGTAGTTGAAGCTTTACTAATTGAGAACAATTCAAAAGCTCTGAACGTCTTGGTCATGGGCTTGAGTCAAGCACTTCTACTTCCAGGTTCAAAATTCTACTGGAAACTGCAATCTGAACCCTCCCTTACACAGATCTTAAAATGAAGCTAGAAAGAAAATTAGTTTTGCACTTGAAAGCCTAGACCTAAAATCGTTTACTGGAGTTGTTTCGACTGAACCTTCTCCTGATGGTTTTCATAGTCTACACGTGTATGCAAGCGCTGGGACTGCTTCTGATTCTGTTCAGCAGCATGGTGCTTTGTGACAAACAAAGTTTTGCTGATCAGCCTGATGAGTGCACCTGGTTTCGTGACAGGCTGCTGTTCCCTTCCCACTGGCATGACTGATTTTCTTTTCAGTGGAAACCAACATGAATGGAAATGGGAAGCTGATAATTTCTGGGCCTTGTTCAACATATATCCAAGAGGTAGCTAGTGTACATACCTGACACCTAAAAGCTGGAAATCCTGGAGTTCATATACAGCTTAAGATGACAGTGTAAAGATATTTTCAAGGGCTACTATAATGAATTATACTCTTTATTTCATCCTGTTAGTTGTCTAAGTTAATTGGTGTGCAAGAAATACTACAACTTTATTTTTTCAGCAACCTCTTCATTTAGAAAGTATTAGAGGGTGCAGGTATCTTACCCTGTATTTTTCCTTCGATATAAGTTCCAACAAAATCAAGAAGTCTTAGTATATTTTTCTTGCTAGAAAATACATAACAGGATAAAATGTGACTTAATGCTCATATTAAATACAGCAATTCAACAGTAAATCAAGTCCAGTCACTTAGAACTCATCACAAACTGACCTTTATGTCCCTTTCATCACAATCAGGGAAAGAAAAGCTTTGAGAGTGATATTCGCCAGACATAGAACCTTAATGATAATGTTTCTTAGAGCACTTAATCAGACATATTTTATTGTAGGACAGCACCATTAAAAAGACATTGAGAGCTGTGCTGTGCTTTTCAAGTGTAATCCAGTGAATTTCTGAGAGGAATGCATGCTTATGAGTATCTCATTTTCTCCTGGATATTTCACAAAACCTCTTTGAAATCTTTGGAGTCATAGTAGGGAGAAAATTAATCCTATTCCCATTACACACTGATATAAATCAGATAAAACTACTGACAAACTGACGGGACAGATCTTCAGCTGGTTTCTGTCAGTTTAGCTCACTGAAGTTAATGGAGCTGTACCTACATGGAGTCAATCCGTTATTTGTTTTTATCACTGCACACATATGTATTTCTTCAACTGAATTCCCACTTAGTTATACATGTGCTATTTGTCCTGCATCATCCAACATACTGTATAAGCTTTCTGCGCTTAATAATGCTAAAGACATCTAGTAACAAAGAGGCTATTCTTAAGGCAGAGCTAATAGATTTTGAAAACATCTCTCTGAGTAATTTTCACTGTTGCATCTTTTGTAACAAATAAGTCTTTATCATCCTAAGCTGTGTTTTGCACAATAACTGCTTTCTAGAATACATGTGACTTATTGTAGAGCTCCTGTTAGCCTCCAAATACACAGTGATAATATGCGAGACCGAAGGTCATATGGCCCAGTATCTCTTTTGTAAGAGATAGTTCTTCAGCTACTGAAAGTGAATGCTTTGAGAATATAAAAAACAGAAAAAGGGCACGTCCCAAAGACTCTTGTCTTTCCAGCATCCAATAAAGTCAGGTCTGTTCCCCTGCAACAGCAACAGCAAATCCAAAAGAACACTAAAAACTGGCTGAGATTTTTGTGAAGGATGTGCTGGTCTGCTGTCAGTTGTTTTCCTCTCTTTCCCCATGCTTGTTGAGAACCCAAATGCTAGGCCTTTCAGCAGCAAAATAAGCTAAAGTAGTCCAAAGGCCAGGGTGGCTTGGTCTAGAGACATCACCCTGCCCCTGATCCCTCACACTTCCTCTAGATACAAGGGTATCAGGCCTGATACAGTCTTTCAAAGTTAATAGCAGCCTGTACTATCATGTCATTGACTGCCATGAGATGAACTGAGTCTATAAATAGGGGAAGCATAGTGAAATTGTTCAGTTTGGTTTTATCAGCTTTGACAGCTCTTTGTTATGAAGCTAAGCAGAGAAAGATGGGATGTATTGTGTCTTGTATAGTAAGACTGTGATGCAGAAGAAAGTGCAAGTATGCATTTTGCTAGTCACCAGGGTATTCCAAAAGTGACTCATGTTGTCTTTAAGTCTAAAATAACCATCCATTTTAGATGAGAAAAAATAACAGAAAAGCACATATATTTTCAAGGTGAATATGCTTGCCATACTTGCCGCTGCTTTGAGAGTTTCACTGTATAAGAAGTCCATCATCTTTGATGGATGACAAAGACTATTTCAGGAAAAGAGATATATACAGAATTTATTTATTAACTTGTTTTTCAGCTCGACTCTGAACATGTGTGCAGGGTGTGAAGAAACACTAACACAGAAGAAAGATCAAAAGAGGAGAAAAAAGATCAGAAGGAAAAGGAAAAGAAGCTCCTCACCCAGCCTGTCATCTCCAAAACATCAAAAATTTTTCTGGGAGGACTGTATATCCCTATATTTTATTAACCTTATCATGCAACAGCCTGTGAGACAATGTAGTCAAACTCCTTTTATGTCAGTCCTAGCACAAGGAGGAGGAGGACAATTTAAGGCAACTCTCTTGGACCAGGAATTAGTGGGTTAGCTTCTGCCTCACCACCTGTGCCGGGTCACTGCCCATCTGCACTGCTGCTCTGCCTGTTTGTTCTGGCCCTTCTGTTCCTTGGTGGCTGCTGCCACCTGGGCATGGCTTACAGGCTGCTGGGAGGGAGGAAGAGTGGAGCCTGGCAGCAAACAACACATAAAGAGGAGAAGAAAGAAAACAGCTGAGAGGAACAGAAGCAAGTACTGTAGTTGCTTGAAGTCCTGGAACAACTCCTGGCCGCCCTAGACACCTTATTACACCCAGTGATCTCTTCATGGAGAGTGGATTTACTGCACAGCTATTCATTAAGCATGCAGCTACTCACTCCTCTATTGTTTGCTTCCAATAGCTTTGGGAGGCTGTAAAATGTGGGATATGCAGTGTGTTAGGTTAGGATGGAGAAGCAATTGTACTGTGCTTAACATTCCTACTGTCAAAAAACCAACCAGACCATGCCAAATGTGAAGCTTGCCTTAAAACACTAACTGCTGTCATTTGATATTGTAGATGCTAGATTTTTAAAGCCACTATTATTCAAGAATGAAAATATATAAATCTTGAGATAAATGTGTAAATATTTCTCTTTTTCTCTGGTAAAAGTGCTTGGAGACGGAAGCGAAGATGTAGTGAAAAATGCTGCAAATCCAGTGGGCAGCATGTTCAGCCTGCTTTGTCATTTCTATGGCTTGTATTAACAATATTTGCTGTAAAAAAGAGGACATTTAGAAGGTGTGCTTTGAAGCACTGCTTGAAGGCCTAGAAGGTGTTCAATGCTTGGTTCAAATGGGCAGGCAGATTGCCCCGTGCAGCCAGCAGTGTCAAGCAGGGGAAGTAAAAAGAGTCTGTCTGTTTCCTTAGCTTTTCCCATTCTCCTATAAATGCATCTTTACTGTAACTTGATAACATTCTTAACTAAATCAGGCACCCAAAAGCTTGTTTAACGCTGATACAGCTTGATGCCCTATACTCCAAGTACATTGTTGCTCTATACTCCAGGTGTAGCTGCACTTCAGTGGCAAAGCAAAGAAAATATTGTTTATACAGGGTATAGTTACTCTTGTTGTTTTTATTAATGAAAACTTTGGTCTTATCCAGGCTCTAAAATCCAAAATCCCTTCACTGAAATGGAAATGTCTCACTGTAAACCTCTGTTCAAAAATAAATGCCCTAGAGATAGGAAATGGAAGTTTTATTTGTTTTTCCTTTACGCTTCTAACTCAAATGGGTGAAAACTTGGTTTTAATTAAATGCAGAGGATAAAATGTTTTAAATTAATTGCAGTATTTACTAAAAAAAGCCTTTAATTTCTTTTTGGTCAAAATGAAAACTTTCTTTTAAAATGTTCCATTATTTTTTAGTTGAAAGTCGGGAGAAAGCACTATGCCACACTCTAAAACACTAAATCAGAACTGTACATTATTTCCAAATGTACAGATTTTTTACTGAAACATATTTCAGATGCGAAATAATAGTAATGCCTTTCAATTTTCTAATCAGAAATGGAATATTGACTTCCTAATTCTGAACAGAATGAAGCTTGAATTATTAAAAGACTAGGCCAGGTTGTGAATATCAGAAAAGCAATATTTTTGCAGTCTCTGAGAACCCACAAAAGAAGAGCCTTTCCTATGTGCTGTACACTTCTGTGACACCACTGGTGTCAGTGCTGCAGTAAGAACACCCTGCAACAGGTACTGTCTTCACAGGGTGAATTTCAATGCATGATCTTGAGTAAGTCATTGGTAAAAAATACAAAAAATAAAGCAGTTCAAATAGCTTAGGTTTTTTAAAGGGAAGGCTAAATTCATAGTATGGCATTTTGAGTTTTCATTTACTTCAGTGAGTAATATATATGTTTCAAGGCTAGTCCATACAAAAAATAACTGATGAAAAATGTGATGAAAAAGGAGGATTACGGAAAAAATTATTAGTCATTTTATAAGCCAGAGGACAATCTTGTCTTTCTGTCCTTTGAAAAGGCTAAGTGAGAGGAAGAGAATACTCCAAGTTGTGAGGACTGCAATCTTAACCTTAGCCAGTAATTAAAAAAGGTTAAGTAAGTCTTAGGGCCAGGGACTCCCTCTTCATTATAGCCTTGTACGGTGTCTGCCACAGCAGGGTTCCTCCTTCCCATTGGGAACTCAGGGTGTTGTTGTCACGCAAGGAGTAAAACCAAAACTAGTAATAGTAGGGAGAACAAAATAAATCAACAAAAACATGAACAACACTCAATGCGCAGAGTCTCTTTCTTTCTTTGGTCCCAAATACACTGTGGATGGGAGAAAAAAGGCCAGCTGTAAAACAGCATACATGTAAAATTTGATGGGTTTGAACTGTGAGGCAGGAATCTGTTGCTGCTTTGAACTCCAGGGACCCATTTGCCTCAACCAGGTGGAAAACCCTTCCATTAGTAGAGGGTCACCCTTGGAGTCTCTTAGTGTTTGCATCCATCACATCAAGAAATTGCATGTAGAATGATGCATTGTGGATGAAGGATTGTTTCATAGCTGGAAATTTTCTTGATCAGGTTAAAATAAGCAAAATCACACTTTTCTTCTACAATATGTTTAAACAGAGATGTTGTACAAAGTGCATACCTCTGCTAGTAAACTATTACAGAAACAGAGATATCAAAGAAACGAAAAATAAAAAGAGGAGAAAAATGTCAAAACGGATAGGGAGAGGAAAGGAGCTGGGGGTGATATTTGATAGAAGTTTTTCCTGTACGAAGTGTGTAGGATCAGGTTTAATGTGGAACAGGCACTATGTTCAGGACTGCTAAATTCCTGCAGCACTGAGAAACAGGTTTGAAATTTGCATATGTATGAAGGACCCTTAGACTCAGACTCAGAATGAGAAAATAGGAAAATTTTCCATCATGGAAAGATATACTCTTCTCTGAGTTTCTTTAGTAGCCATCTGTAAACATTGTTCAGCGTGGGTGAATCACAAGGTAGGAGTGTGAAAATTCTGCCCAAGATCTGACAAAATGACTGTCCCCAAATTCTGCTCAGGGAGCAGGTGTAAATTCCTAAAGCCAGAACAAGTATTTTTCCTGCATGAGTTTGCAACCGATAGAGTCAATGGTGATAACAACACTCACCAATATAATCCTTACTATTTTGTACATGGAAAACTGTAACATCTGAGAGTCTGGGTAGAACATGGGGACTAATGATAAAAATGGTGCACTGACATGAGGAATATTTTTTGAATATGCCATCAATGAAACCTTCAATGAAAGTCCTTTGGAATTCTCTGATACATAGTGGTTTGACCTTCTTTTACAGGAGAGACAATCCCTGCTCCCTTAAATGGTAGATTCAGATACAGCAGAGTTGACAAGCCTTCTTTGTGTGTCCCAAACAGCACAGTCCTCTGAACTACACAAGTATCCCTCTGTTAATTTTTATACATTTTAATTCCCGCCTGCACAATTTTAATCATTTGTGCCAAACCATAATATTTATTTTCTTTCTTTCTTTTTTTCCCCTGAGCCTTACTTGCAAGAACTTCTTGTCAAAACTTTTTCTTTACAAGTAATAAGAGAACAACATGCATTTCTTTTCCTTATTGTTTTCGTAATTTTTCATTCTTATATTATTCTCTTTAGTTTTGGTTTTTTTTTTTTTCCCTGTTTGTCCTGTTTATACTAATTGCAAAAAAAAAGTTTTGAAAACCCTGAATCTCTGACATCTATGGCTGTTGCTCACAAATATCCAGTATCAGATTTGGATACACGGCAAATAAGCTTTATATATCAACTAAATATTCTTCTCTATTGCATTAAATGAGTTAGTAAGCACACTGAAACAATCATCTCGAAACAAATTGTTACTTTCTTCTCAAGTAAATAGGATTGGCTAACTTTTGGTGATTTTGCTGAGGATCCATTTCTGCGTAGCAGATGCAAACAGCATTGTCTAGATCCTTGTGTCTTCAGATGACAGTAGTAGCATTGTGCTCAGAGAAACCAGACCTGTACTTAAAATGATCCTCAGGGCATGTGTATTTTCATTGGCCTATGGTGATGGGGGTGTAGTTACTTTAGACATTATTCCCCGGAGATCTTATGCACTGCCACTGAAATAAACAGAAACTTTGTCCCAGATCTAAGAAAAAATCCAAGAATGTTCTCGCATTTTGGCTTTTAGAATTTGATCTCTGCAGTAGAGTCTGTATCCCAGAAAAACCATTATGAGGGCTTCCTGTACAACACCCAGGGGTATTATACACCCCTTAACAAGATGTTTAACAGCCAGTATGCCGAGTGTGGAGCCATGCAAGGGCATCTGCAAGAAAATGCACAAGGGGGAGAGGCCATAAGCAGACAGGCTTTTCCCTACATCAGATCCCTAACCCCTGAGCTGTAGGGCTAACCAGATACCTGAAGCAGACACTGATAGAAAAACATCATCCTTCCATTAAAAAAATAAACAACAACGGGCTACCCACCACCAGCTTTCACTCAGTGCATTTTTACTCAGTGGACTACCAGCAGTTACTAGAACAAGTTTCTCAGATTAGTCTGACAGTGAAATTAATTGTTTGTGCATACAAAGTAGTGATTAAACATGAACTAGCCATCAGTATGCTCACCACTGAGCTGCAAAGGATCTGCAGAAGCTGTGCTCTTGGGTGATTAAAGTGTTAAATACTGATGGTATGTGTTGATGTTAGGTATCTGAAACATAAGTGTCAGGGAGGGATAAAGGGATCATGATTTTTAGACTAAACCCCCTCAATTCTACTACTGTGGCCCTAAGATCTTAGAGTTATTCCTGAGTTTGTACTTTTGTCCTTTGTTTAAGTGGAAGTCCATCAAAAAGGAACATTCAGTATCCTTTAAATCAGTTCACATACTTTGTCTATGCCAAGCCCTGTTATTTACACAGGAATACTTGCATTATGCTGAATGTGAGGTGAGTCATCATGAGAAGCTTTCAAATTAGATATTAATCAGCGAGCTCTACAGGCCCTAATTACTAGGTACCTGTGAAGCTGATACTGCATGGATGATGAAGGAGATAGCTGCACATCTTTCTCACCTATTCCAGTGAACACAGCCTGGGAATAGCTAAGTGAACAAGCTAACTCATTTACTTGTATTAGAAAGATAATATTGAGTTACCCAAACTTCTGCACCCTAAAGTAAAAGCTTTTTTTAGCTTGGAGATGTGTCATAATGGCTCAAGTGATGACAAGATTAGCAGAGGCTTCACTGAGAAAGAGTATGTGTCCAACAATGAATTTTTGACGTGCAGGTGTCTCAGTAGCATGTTGCACAATGACTGTTTCTCCCCATGGAAATCATTCAATGTAGTACACAAACCTGCTCTGGCTTCTTTTGACTCTCCCTTTTTTATGATATAGTCAAAGAGAAATAACTTAGCATCCTTTGTTGTCTGAATGTCTAAACTAATTACAAACAGGCACTAAAGCTGTATTTGCTGACTTGGCTTCTGTCGACTCAGCTTGTTCAGTGTATAATGAACTGCTTTAAAATCAAGAGTACCTAGAGATGTTTTTTCATACAGAATATAGCTGATGTAACTGTGGAGTTATCTAGTCGGTTCTCCTCTCCTTATACATGATTTAGAAAACAAAGGAGAAAATATCAGCCTTATCAAGGGCTGTAACCCCAGGAATATCATCTGTAATTTGTACAGATTATAAATTTCAAAGGCCATATTCTGTCCAGAGGCATAGTCACAGCTGGCACAAAAACCAGAAGGTTAAATCATCTGTATAGAATACTTGGATATTAATTGGCATTACTATTTTCATATTCTATCTTAAGAATTCAATTTTTTTAATTCCTCAGGAATGGAATTCTCACTAAACGTAATGCAGATGGATATAAAGTTAGAGGAAAGCCTAGATTATACCTTTCCCATTCTGCAACACAGAGGACATCAGCTGTGCAGCTAGAAGGATCTCTTAAAGAAATAATGCTGTCTTGTGCATTTCTCTCAGGATGAGAGGATTCCTTCTTCTAACACTCTTTTTTGGGTTGTTGGATCTGCTGAAGACTCTCACAGCTTGTGTGACTACAGCTTGTGTATATAGTGATGGAGCTAACGGTTGTTATGTTTCTTTCCTTCTCATTCTAAAAATGATCCTTCTGGAGACATCTGGATGGCTTAGTATGTAATGTTTGTAATTATCAGAAAGATTCTGATATTAAAACTCCTTGGGTGCAATATCCAGGTAACGCTTTGTAAAGTGCTTGACAAAGTAAAGAGAGAGGGAGTTTTAGAGAAAGCAATCTTCATAATTACTCTATCTTTGCTCCACTCATCTTCGGAAAACGGCTGTGTTTTACTTGCAGAGTAGATGGCTAGGAATCCCAGGGCCTCCTTCCCTTCCTCTTTTCCTCTATTCCTCCTATCCTTCCATCCTTTCAAACTTTTCTCCTTTCTTCCTTCATCTCTTCCTCCCTTTCTATTCCTCCCACCCTAAGCTAGATGGGGTACACAATAGGAAGACCTACCTGTGGTCTTGGATCAAGAGGAGAGGTCCTGCACAGAGATGACTGGGTGCCTTCCAGCCAGGCATCAGGATTGGACTCTGCCTCCTCCCTCACTAAACAGGAGGGACTAGAGCCAAGGGAAGAACGCTGCAATTTTCTGCTGGCTTCATACATGGAAAAGTCTAACTTATTTTTTTTCCCCAACTCACATAAGAGGGGCTGAGAATCCGGCTGTGCTCTTAAATATTCTCCATGGAGTCCTTTCCCTTCAGGTTCTTGGGTTCTATGGCTGCATAACTGGCTCCTCCACAAAACTTGTGACAAGGCCACAACCAAACCCATTAAAAATATTCTGGCTTGCCAAATACATGCATTTTTGCTTTAATCAGAGTTATCAGGGTTATAGAGAGTTCCTTAAATAAGGAGAGTTCGAGCTCTTAAGGTGAATGCATTTTATTAGGAAATATATGAGAAGTTTAAAATGGATTTTATAATAAAAATTTGCAAGCTGCTATACTAGGTGGTGTCATTGTAATGTCATGCATTCTTATTCTTATGTGGCAGCCATAGCATGACATAATTTATATGTGGGATTTATAGTGTGCAGAAATGAAACTGAAGGCACACTGCTTTTTGAAAAAAAATCCAAACTGTTATTCTCCACTTAATTTATTCTGTACTTTCTGTAGCTCATTTAATTACCAAGAATTACTGTCCATCTCAGTTTTCACATCCTGAAAAGGGCAAGTGCAGTTTGAGAAAACGAATTAAATACTCCTAACATATTTAAATTCTCCTAGAAGCCTCTAAGTGTGATCTTTGAAGGAATTTTTTCTAGAGTGAAGACTTAGAGAAGGTACATAATTGTGGGGCTAATATTATGAGGCTTTCTGAAGAAGGTGATTTGCTCAGTCATTTACAATTCTGTGACTTTCTTATTAGTATTGTACAAGAAATACTACTTAAAATCGTCTGCTTCAATAGCATCATAAAATGAAGTTACAACCTACTTTACTGTAACAGCCTGAACATTTCCTCTGTACACACACATATAATTTCATTTTTAAGTAATATAATTTCCATAAATGTGTGTAAGTATGAAGAATCAGAAAACAAAAACATCTCTAGGTGGCTTTGCAGGGTGAAATAATTACAACTTAGTCTGTGTCTTTATTTGAGGCCTGATATGGCAAGGTACTGTTACAGAAAGTGGTGAAAAGCCCTTTTATGACAGAAGTGTCCACTGTCTTTCATACTAATCCTAGTTATATCAACATGGAGCATGAAGTATAGATATAAGACATACAGTATGCTACCAATTCAACCACTTGCTTTGAGTAGAATCCATTATACTTAGTTTGACCATTTGGATGAACTCCCTTGTCATGCCGAAATTATACTGTTTGTAAAGATTGGATGAAGTACCTGAATACATTTTCTCATTATTCATCCATTTTTCAAGACAGTTTCAGAAAGGCACTCCTGGATCTGTCTTGTCACAAATTATTTTGTAATCTAGCTGTACAGCTGAATCATGTGGTCTCATTGTTGAATCTATGCCTTAACGTTTAAAAAAGTTGGGAAATATGGGTCAGAAATCCTTCAGTCATGGAATGAGCCCTGGAAACATGCTTGTGGATTGTATTTTCTCATAAATCTGTGGGGCAACACTTCCCTCATGGTTGCTTTTAAAAGAAAAAAATTCTGTTTGTTCTGCCCTCTTTTCCTTCTCTGCTTTCCTGTAGCCTGTGCTGTTTTTTTTCAAATAAAATGTTCAGATATTCTCCTTCAGGAGAAGGCACAAGACCACTTTGTGAACTAAGGCTCACACCCCACAGTGGGGAGGAGGCTTCACATCATACCCATACTCAGGATTTTTTAACAAGCTGATGGATTTCCTTCTCAGACATTCCCAGGTCTGGAGAGGCAAGTCATCCTGCTGTTCGTCCCAGTGCACAGCACTGTAGCACTGAAGCTTCTTTCAGCACCTCAGTTCACCATCTGCCAAGGGGCAATTATTACCTAGTTGTAGCTGTGCACAGAAGAAGGTATCAGCTGCACAAGTAACGCAGCAACAAAGGCAGGATGGAAGAGTATTATTTTGCCAGAGATTATAACGAAGACAGCAAGAAAAAAATCAAAGGAAAAATCTGAGAGACTCCTGAATGATGACAAATGATAATTCCTCTCTTCTCATGCTTAATCATAAGTGCATTGATCCCAGAATAAATAAAGCTCAACATTTTCTTGAGAAAACACTAACTGATGTAAAAAGAGCTCCTTGATTTGCTTTATGATCTTGAAGGTCAGCCATTTACATTCTGCTTGCTAACTTTCTAGGGTTTTCCTGGTGTACTCGTGATCATGCATAGGTCTCTGTCTGAAAAAATGGTAGACTATCAAAAAGGCAAAGAACTTTTCCTCTCTGCTTGTATGTGCACCAAAATGTAGATGTTTGGGGAAGTAAAAGAAGAATGTTTGTGAAAAACTGTGAACACTGCTTGGCAAAAAAAAAGAGTTTGTCTCTCTAATTGCTATTTCCAAAGTAATCTGCTTGTGTTCTATTTGCCAGATACCCAGTTATGACTGTCATTCAGCGTTGTAATTGAGCTGGCTTAGCATAGAGAAGTGGATGTGAAACCTGCTTTGGTTTCCAACAGCCAACGACACTGTGGCCCAAAGCTTTGGGAGAAAAAGCAAAAGAGACATTGAGCTTTATCACATGGAACTTTAGACTTTTGTAATATTAAGTCTGCAAAGTGAAAAGATTTTATTTAATTTTTTTCTGTTTATTTTTTTCTTTGTTTCTCTATAGGCCTGGAGGTACATTCATTCAAGCCTTAGAATCTTTATCGCAGGCAAATAAGCCCCGAAAAATACTTGCTTTGGGTTAGGAGTTTTTTTGGTAAGACAAATTTTCATATTAGAAAAGGAAAAACACAGCCCATCTTGATAAAAGATCATTTCCAAAGCAGAGAGCCACAAAGAGAAAACAATCAAACAGACAAACAAACGAATCACAGAGGAAGTATGGATTTGCCGTGGCCTGCTGCTTTTGTTTGGGATAGAGTTAATTTCCTTAAGAGTGGTGAGTATGGGTCTTTGTTTTGGATTTATGCTGGAAACTGTGTTGAGAAACGAGGATGATTTAGATATTGCTGAGCATCAAGGCCTTTTCTGCCTCTTACCCCACTCACCAACGAGGGTGCTGAGGGTGCACAAGGTGTTGGGAGGGGACACAGCCAGGACAGCTGACCCTAACTGATCACAGGGATATTCCATACCTTATGGCATTGTGACATATGTGTAGATGTATGCCATATATATATATATATATATGCCATATCACGCCAGCATATAAACCTGGGGAAGAAGAAGGAACAGGTGGATGTTCAGAGTGAGGCCATTTGTCTTCCCAAGGTACTGCTGTGCACAGTGGATCTTTGCTTTCCCAGGAATGGCTGAACTCCTGCCTGCTCATTGGAAGTGGTGAAACCACACCTTCAAAAAATGAGCTGTGCCTATGACATATATACTGAAATGCTACACCTTAAACCCAAAGTTCTCAATTCAGTTGGAGAACAATCTGTTGAAAACCTGTGCAGCCAAAATTTGCTAATTTTCATCAATCATAATATTTTTTAATGGCAAAAACATAATCCTTCAGCTTCCAACCCCTTCCAGACTTCCCAACAGACGTGTTGATTAAATACAGTGGTTTCAGAGATGCAAATGCCCATCATTCATACAAAACCCACAAAGCCACATAAATAAAGTAACATTAATTAACTTGGATTCTGTTTCAGAAGCAAAATAATGACTTGTGGGACATCATGCATGTCATAATTACTAGACCCATCAGCTTAAAAATGTTTCTAAAAAGTATCATCACTCTGGAGCATATAGTTTCTGTGAACAAACTCCAGTGATGAGGCAGTTCTCACTGCGGGCCATGAAAGCTAAACCAGAAATCTGTTCTTCAGAGAAAAAACATCAGACTTTCTAATGTTTGATGAAAACAGAAGAGGCTGTCAGAAAGAAAGAAAAAAGAGCTGAAGTCAGGAATCACTTAAAGAATATCTGTGTCGTGAGTGATGTGGAAAGAGAAGCTGAGTAGCCAGAAATTAACTTTGGTTTTTGCATGTTTTGAGTTTTAACAAGCAACAGTAAAAGAGATTTGAGTAGATAATCAGGGATACAGGGGAAAATCTAATGAAATTAATTTGTATGCTTACTTTTTTCTTTCTTCAGTCACTTGATTCATTACAAAATCGAATGTAGAAAGTTCTCCTTGCTGTGGTTCTAAAACACACCAGCTTTGCTTCCTGAGAACGAAGACCTGGGAGAGTTATCAAAGCTTTATCTGGCTCGGCTGGCCTGGTCGTGCAGACCTATTTCTGAGGTTGCTGGTGGCCATCTCATAAACAATGACAGACACAGAGAGCCAAAAGAATGTCATGAACTTAGGTGGCTAGAACCCATCCCAACAGTATTCAGGTCTTCCAGTGTGAATGCCATTTCAGCTGCTAACCTGAAAATACGAAAGAGAAAAAAATAATAACAAAATTGAAGACATGTCATTTAAAATCTACCTACAGAAACCAGCATTTCTCTTTCCAAAACACTTTTAAATCACACAAACTCTGCCATTGAATTGGACTTTTAGTGGGGAGAGAAGACAAAAGGGAACAAGGTGAGATCTTGCACTTTTAGGCTAAATAAAGAAGGCTTTTCTTTGTGCAGGGTGCCTTGTGAGGTTCCCATTTACTTAGAAATTCACAGGTTAGAGTGTGTGTTGTTGAAGAGACAAACATCTCAGCCAGGTTCAGCCTGTCTGCCTGCAGTTAGCAGGCTCCCTGCCTGGAGTAGGCTGAGAACAGCTGTCCTCTTCCAGGCTCCGTTTTGCTGAGAGTTTTCCACTCCAGCTACTTGTCACCATGCATCCCCTGAGGCTACTGGCACCCTACACTGTCCGGCTGGGCTGACTACCTTAGCTCTCTAACCCCCTCTGAGGGCAAAAACCCACAACAGGTTGAGTTCAAAAGTTTAAATAGGAAATACTTACTAATTTTACTTCAGCATATTAAGGCATTTTCCCACAAGGAGTTCAGTAGGTGTAGTAGAAAAGAGGCAATTTTTTCAGCAGGTGACAGGAGAGCAGCTTTAGATGAGGGTTTTTTTTTCTCTGACATAAACAGCTTAAGGCATAATTTTGTTTACTACATCAGAATCAAAGCCAAACATTCATGAAAGCAAGAAATACAAGTATCCCAGTGTATTTTGTTTGCATGGCCAGGTTTTGGAAGTGGAGGGGGTCTACAGGGGTGACTTCTGTGAAAAGTTGCAAGAAGTTTCCCCCATGTCCAGCAGAGCCAATCCCTGGCAGCTCCAATACAGATGTGCCAAGGCTGTGCCAGTTAGAAATGGTGGTAACACCTTTGTGATAACATATTTAAGAAGATTAAAAAAAAAATAGTTATTGCACAGTTTTAATTGCGGCCAGGGAAGAGTGGAGTGAGAATATGTGAGAGGAACAACTCTGCAGGCACCAAGGTCAGTGGAGAAGGAGGGGGAGGAGGTGCTCCGGGCACCAGAGCTGAGGTTCCCCTACAGCCTGTGGTGCAACCCATGGTGAAGCAGCTGTGCCCCTGAAACCCGTGGAGGACCACAGGGGTGCGGAGATCCATCCTCAGCTGCTAGAGGAGACCCACAATGGAGCAGGTGGATGCCTGAGAGGAGGCTGTGACCTCATGGGACTCCCATGTTAGAGCAGGGTGCTGGCAGGCACCAGCAGACCCATGGAGAGAGGAGCCCATGTTGGAGCAGTTTTCCTGGTAGGACTTGTGCCCCTGTGAAAGACCCACGCTGAAGTAGCCTGTCCTTGAAGGAGTGCACCCCGGGAAAGGGTGACCCACCCTGCAGCAGTTTGTGGAGAAACACTGGCCATGGGATGGACTCATGTTAGAATAGTTCATGGAAGACTGTCTCCTGTGGGAGAGAGCCCACACTGGAGCAGGGGAAGGACTATTCTCCCTGAGTGGCAGTAGGAACAACGTGTGATGAGCTGACCACAGCCACCATTCCGTCTCCGTGTGCTGCTGGGGCAAAAAATGTAGAGCTCAGAAAGGGTTAAGGCAGGGCAGAGGTGTTTTTTAAGACTTATTTTACTTCTCGTTATCCTCTTCTGATTATGTTAGTAATAAATTCAATTAATATCCTCAAGTCTGTTTCGTCCGTGATGGTAATTCGAAGGTGATCCCTGTGGGTCCTCATCTCAACCCATGAACTCTTTGTTATATGTTCTCTCCCCTGTCCACTCGTGGAGAGGAGTGATAGAGTGGCTTTGGTGAGTACCTGGCATCCAGCCAGGGTGAACCCACACTTGAGCTAAGTGATCCCAGCACGCTCATCCAGCCTCTCAAAATCTTGCTAGAAGAACCCAGGTTACAGGTTGGCTGATACTCCCACTGCCATAAGGGTTTCACTTAACCAAAGTGACTGAAATTGTGTTTCACACACCCTCATTGAAGAGATAGAGAATTACATAGGCTACATGATGAAAAGAGAAAACAATTTTTGGAGAGTTAGCAAGAGGATCATCCTTGTGCACTTTGTGTATTGCTTCAGCCTTATAAAAGATTGTTTTTCTGAACTTCGTGCAATTTTTAGAAAGGCCAGTTTTTGTTTGACTTTTGGAAGAAACAGATTTCAACGTGTGTCAAGTACTTTTAAACAAAATTCATCAGAAAGGATAACCTTAGACCTCCATTCAGTATCTTAACGTGCAGAGACCCTTTGATTCAAGTGATACCACTGTGAAATTGTATTTTGTATAATTTCCAGGAGTAAAGTATAAATATTTCCAGAAAAGCATTCTTAATATAAGTTTTGTTTTCTAAGCTTGTTTCTTCCTTTCTGGATCTTATTCCTGTCATAGGAAACCTTTTTTGTTTTAATGGAAAAAACAAAATGGATGAATTCCACAGATTTTCATTTCACCCACTCTGCAAACTCACAAAACCACAATGTTAGGCATTTGTGACAAAGCCTCAAGAATAATGTCTGAGAGCCCCTCGCTACAATATCATCCCAGAATACTATTTCTGTCACTTCCTGTTTCTCACCATGCTGAAAAGAATGGTAAACATGACATTTGTCCTACTATCTGTGCACTTTTAAATTCTGATCTCAGCAGGAGCCAGGAAAAGCACAAGTCCACAAACCTAACTGCTGCACTCTAAGGGAAAATGAGATTTGTCACAAACGACCATTTCATTGATTTAGATTTATATTTCTGTACAAAATATTATTAATTAAGGCTTAGAAGGAATTTTCAGAACATGTGACCTATTTCTGACATCTCTTTTACAATAGAGTGAAACAGATCCTAGGTGTGTTTATTTCTTTCCAGAGTACAAAGCTGTGACCGGCTCTGCTGTACATGTTTACATGTCAGATGTATTCATTTGGTCACCTAAATCCCTTCTTCTTTGCTTACCTACAGGCAGAAACATCAGCCCCTTTATTGATTTTTGCCTTTATGCATCTTGTAATGACCATACTGCATTGATTGAAAAAGACACCTCTGTTTTATGTTTATAATATTTTTCAGATACTGAGGAAGTTACGACACCCTGCTTACTCAACAGCTAAGTAAAGCATCTAACCCTCACTAAGCAATCTCCATCCTGCAAACAAATACATATATTAACTATGCTATTTTTTCTGTACCACAGTCACAGTAGGAGGATCATATGATTTTTCCATTTGGAAAAGACCTCTAATTAGCGTCATTGAGTCCAACCATTAACACAGCACTGAAAATCCACCAATAAACCTTTTCTCGAAGCATCATATCTACATGTCTTTCAAATGCCTCCAGGGATGGTGGTTTCACCATTTCCCTGGGCAGCCCATTTCAATGACTGACCACATTTCCAGGGAAGACGTTTTTCCAAATAGCCAAGCTAAACCTCCACTGGCACACCTTAAGGCCATTTCGTCTTGTCCTATCACTCGTTACCTGGGAGAAGGAATTGACCCCCACCTTGCCACAATCTTCTTTCAAGTAGTTGTAGAGAGCAGTAAGATCACCCCGGAGCCTCCTTTTGTCCAGGCTACACAAGCTTAGCTCCCTTAGAAATTCCTTATAAGGCTCGTGCTCCAGACCCTTCACCAGCTTCGTTGCCCTTCTCTGGACATGCTCCAGCACATCAATGTCCTTCTTGTAGGGAAGGACCCAGAACTGAACATAGGATCCAAGGGGTGGCCTCACCAGTGCCAAGTATAGAAGGATGATCATTACCATAGCTTTGCTGGCCACACTTGCTGATAATAGCTGTGCTTCTTTTTGTAATTGTTATTTGCCTAGAAATAAGTACATGCTTATCATCCTTGATTCTCTCTTCTTTACATGGTTTCAATGCCAGATTCAATTCCACATTGTGAAGAAGAGTCCTAAATATATTTGATATGCTGTATGTTATAATCTCTAAATAAAAGTGTCTTCTCTCACTCAAATTTAAGTGAAGTCAGAAAAGTGACCCAAAGAAGAAAAGATCAATTTATGACTGACAGAACAAAACTGCAAAAAATTGCCCCTTGTTGCAAAAGATATTAGGAATGGCCACCCAGCATTTGTTCAGTTATATGGGTCTAATTCTGCAGCTCCCAGTAATCAAAGAAGAAATTCCTGCAAAGCAGGTTTCCTCCTCACAGCCCGTCTACCGTAAGACAAGAGTTTCCCTGTGCTTAATTGGTAGCAACTTGTGGAAGCAGCTGTGTGATAAAGGTTTCAGAAGATAAAGTCTGGGTAAAATGATCTTAAAAATCTTCATTGCTACTGAATGATTTATGCATAAAAATAAATGGCAGTATGTTATATTAAATAATAAAATATTGGCCAATTAGGAAAGGATTCTGGTATTCTTGGGAAGAATTGAATGTCATCCAAAGCCAATACGTGGGGTTGACTGTTGGTAACTTAATTTCAAAACACATTTCCGTAGTAGATCAGAAATAGAATGCTTGAATTTGTACAAGTTAATTCCTGGTTGAATTTGCAGTATGTAGAACAGATGCTTCCTCCTGTTTTTGTAGCAGGACTAAAATCCTGAGCTGGAAAAGGGATAAAAACAAAAAGCGCTGATCTCCATGCTTTTTATTTTTTTGTTTGTTTAAAGGCGATGATAACTTTTTTAGAACATTTTTAATAAATAAATAAAGCAACAATTCTGCAATGAAAAAGGACGAAGCTGCCACGGTAATTTAAGTTTAAATGGTGATATTATAGCCACCAAATTTGTGGAATAAACTGTGACTGCATTTCTTAAACATGAGGAGGGAAGTCACATGCAGTTGGAATGTCTCTGCAATCTGGGTTTGCATTCAATCATTCGACTTCAGCTATAAGTTTTCATGTAATAAAAGTTCAAATGGTTCAGACTGGCTTCTTTTACAAAGAATGTTCTGAAATCTTGGCCGTGATGACATTTCTGGGCATGGAAATATGCTTTATATAAATTTAAAGTTCTAGAAAGTGAAAACACTTAGAAGCCTTTTCTCCTTACTGAATTTTTAAAATGTTTCTTGGGGTTTTTTTGTTAAAAGTGATGGATATCTTAAATATATCGAAGTAATAGAAGATATACAGTTTGGATATAATGCTTGAACTCCTGTGTTGATATCAAATAGTGATTATCGTAAGAAAATTAGGACAAATTTTACTGATGTGAAAGTCTCAGAGTATTTGTTCTTGAGTGATTTGTGATTCTGCAGCCTCAGTGTTGGAGTACCTCATTTAATACATATAAGAAGGCAGACTGTGAGGAAAGTCAGTTAACATATTTTAGGGTTTTCAAAAAATAATGTACGTTTATGTGGAAGTTATTCACTTAAATAGTGGAAACTAAGACTAAAATTACTCTGTCTTAAAAATTATACATTCAGCCTTTCAAATTTTCCTCTCTTTACAAATTTCAGGAAATATGTTTTTAATAGAGGAAATTTACGACTTTCAAGTGGCAAAGAAATCAATCTGAACGGGCTCTACAATGCCTCAGTTTTTGTTTTCTCTGATCAATCCACTTCTTTTTATAGGATGCTTGTGATGGCTGTCAGTTTTCGAGGTAGGCCTTTGAGTACAATATGACTACAAACAGTACAAGATATAAGACAGAAAGACATTTAAATACAGTGTTAAGAAGTGAGTCATACTCATGCTAAATATAAACCACACCAAACCAAACCAAACCAAACAAACCCAACCAAACAACCGCTCCCCAGAAACTGCTCTTGAAAGTAATGAAACAACAACAACAACAAAATCCAGCAAAAACAAACCAGCAAACAAACCTCATAACCAACCCAACAAAGCCTATTTGAATTTTTCCCTCTTTTTCCAATTACAATCTGAAGATCTGGTCCAGTAAAGGTCTTACTTATGTGTTGAACTGATAAATCCCATGAGATTATGTATGTGATTAACTGCTTTAATGCATCCAAGACTTAATCCTTAATGTTAAATTTTCAGTGTGGTGTAGGGCCAAAAGTAGTTTAACTCTCTTATTTAATTTTGATATGTGATATGTAAACACAGTGATTTCATTAAAAATTGTAAGAAAGAGGTATAGAATTTATTATCTAAGCCTATTGCTGAGCATTTATTAACTGTTTTTGTAAAATAAAAAAGACCTGCATAGATTCAAATACAAGAAACAGATTAAAAAAAATATATAACAACAATTTTCCTCTGTCTATTTAAAAAGCAGTCTTCCCAAGGAAATCAAGCATTGTTTAACTGGTTTGAATTGATTGCTTAAATCACTACTTTATTGATTAATTTTGTTACTACCTTCATTACATCAAAAAGGGTCTGATATGGATTTCATAAAAGGTTAGTTGCATTCTAACTCCAGAGAAGTATCACTTCCTACAGAAAGAAGTCCAACACGAAGCAATGCAAAATAGTTAAAGAGAAAATCAAAGATTAGAAGTGAAAATCTGACTTACAAAATGAAAATGTAACTTTCAGGTAAGCTAACAAAATCAACCCTGTCCCCACAGATGCCCAAAAATTCTTCCTTATCTAACAGAAACTGATGTTCATTCTTTGACCCAGTCCCTTTCTCATTGTTGCAAACCCATCTGGAATTTTATTGTTTTATCTTGTGGGGCCCTTCCAACTCAGCATATTCTGTCATTCTATCTTTTAATGCTCTTTCCCTGATATTCTTGTACTCTCCAATTCTTATAGCACTCTGGAATTTTATGTTATATGTTTGATACTCGAAATTTGGAAAGAAAGCACAAATTGCAACCCAGTAGACTACAGTTCTCACACTTTCCTGGCATATGATTGTGATTTCATAAGTACTACATGTGTATGTGAGCACTGTATATTTTCACAGTACTAGTTTAAAGGCAAAATCCCAAAACACTGATATGACAAATAACCTGAAGGTCGACATGGTGATCAAAAGTAATGATGATCAGCAAAAACTGACTCCCACTGAGATTTGTTACATATTGAGAAATTCCATCAGTGTGCTGTAGTTTTAACTTTCAAACTCATGAAAGATCGAGAAGAAAAAGTACAAATATATTAGTGAATTCATAGCGAATTTCCATACAATATCAATTTGCAAAAACCAGACAACACAGAAGGTTACAAAGAAGTCCCAGAGCTGTTTGCAAATTCATAGAGAACAACATTAGTGAAATATAAGTTAAGAGATATAAAAAGTGATTAGAAGCCCTGCACAACTGCAGAAGAGAAAATGGAAAACAGGAATGCCAAAAGAAATTCTGAGATTATATTAGACAGCAAACAAAGTATAGTAGGATTTTACATCATGATATGGAAGAAAATCACCAATACAACTTAAAAATGTCTCCGTAGAGAAATCATGCCATGGAGGAGTAATATAATACCTGTTTATCTTATCCTGCAAGATATATGCCTTGGATAGTTAGTTAAAATTTGAGGACTGTGTTATCAATAAAAATAAATACATTGTAACTTGGCTGTTTACAGAGATTAAGGAAAAAAAAGGAAAAACAAGGCAGTTAGAAGGAAAACTAACTGATTAACTTGAAACACACAATAAATGACATTGAATACAATGACACTATTCACTCACTTTAAAAACTTTTAAAGTTCTGATGTTCATTTCTAGATGTGGATGAAATTTTGTGGTTGAGGTTTTATTTTCTAGGAGCACTTTTTAATAGAGAATTATAGTATTTTTGAGAAATATACAAAAAATGAAAAATTTAACTCATCATGATGTGCTTGTAGCATGGCATGGAAATAGCAATGTGCAAACAAATAAACCCGTATATAGAAATTAGTCTTTTTAGTTGCCATCTTTAGTTTCTCTGTGTCTGTCCTCTGAGGAAAAAAATAATTTCTCTGCTTAGTATCTCGAAGCAGAAAGTCCTGAGAGACTCCCATAAACTTGCTTTATTGAGCCGATAATCCACTGCTCTGATGGGAATAGGCATGATGACATACTGCTAGTACTGAGTGCATCAACATCCAAAAATGAGACAATGATGATTAAACAAGAAGGTTAGAATTTGGATTCAAGACAGATATGAAAACAGGGAAATTAGGTCAGAACAATAGGGGAAAATTGGCAGAAACAGCCAGTTGGTGGTTTAATAGTGTCTGAAGGTGTAAGGGCTCTGATCAAGCTTATATAGATAAAGCCCAGCACACTCTACAGGAAAATATGGATGTAGTAATAAAAAATAATACATTTCAGGAAAATTCCCTTGGGAAAATTTGAAATTAAATTGTCTGCAACACTGGTGTCTTTGTGGTGAACGGCAGTTCTTGCACTGGATAGAGAAGGAACAAATAAACCTTTTTCATTGTAGATGTCTGGGTTTGTGTGAAGAAAAATTCCTTTAAAAACTTGGGCTTTCTCAAGAATGTGGTTTCTGCTGTCAGTATTACAGGGAGATTGTTTCCCTTCCTCACTTAATATTCAGTCAGTGTACTAAATAATCTAAATATTTGTGTAATTGATGCAAGATTGTGTAGTAGATGCAGCCATAGATGGTTCTGCTGCAGAAAACAGGATGGGAAAACACAAATGAAAACCAAACACCATGTCTGGATTATGTTGTAGATACATGTGGTAGTTTGTATATCTGAGAGGAGGAGAAGGGAGAGAAATTGAGCCGGTGAGGGCAAATTCCTCAAATAAACAGGAAGAGGTTGTGATTTCACCTGAGGGGAAAGGAAGTACCTCGGCTTCCCCATGCTGAAAAATGTAATTCATCTCTGCTCTTTGAGCATGCTACTTCATATGACGTTGGTGAGGAAACTTCAGGGGCAAAACGTTACTGACAGCATTACAGTGTCACGTCCTTTCACTGTCCCTCTGTCCCTGGCACTGGTGAGGCCACACCTCGAGTCCTGTGTCCAGTTCTGGGCCTCACTACAAGAAAGACATTGTGGGGCTGGAATGAGTCCAGATAAGGGCAACAGAGCTGGTGAAGGGTCTGGAGCACAAGTCCTGTGAGGAGCAGCTGAGGGAGCTTGGGTTGTTTAGCTTGGAGAAAAGGAGGCTCAGGGGAGACCTTATCAGTCTCTACAGCTGGCTGAAAAGAGGCTGTAGTGAGGAGGGAATCAGTCTTTTCTTCCAGATAACAAGTAACAGGATGACTGGAAATGGCTTCAAGTCGTGCCAGTGTAGGTTTAGCTTGGAAATCAGGAAAAATTTCTTCTCTGAAAGGGTGATCAGGCATTAAAACAGGTTGCCCAGGGAGGTGGTGAAGTCCCTGGAAGTATACAAAAAGCACGTGAATGTGGCACTTGGGGAGCTGGTTTCCTGGTGAACAGCATAGTACTAGGTTAATGGTTGGACTTAGATGTTTTTTCCAACCCTAACAATTCTATGATTCTGCTCAAGCAAGAACAATTAGAAGCACATGCGCTTTTTTGTGAGAGTTTGTTTGGATTTTTTATTTGAAAAGCGGGTTCTTTTTGGATGTTCAGCTCCTGAATAAATATTTAGGCACCTTATCATAGACAGCAAAACTGTTTAATGTGTTTGTTTTCAGCTTGCTCTGTAAACACTCTGTATGGGATATACAGCTCAAGGACCATGGAAGTGAGCAGCTGAGAGGAGAGCTACTCAATGGCCTTGGTCTGGCTGCTGCTGGAAGGGTCAGGGTGAGCATCTTGGAGGGGTGTAACATACTCTGAGAAAAGAGAACAGGCTCATAGCTAAGCCTTACTCATAACAAGGAAGCCAGACTCTTGGAAAATAGAAGGAAAGGAAAGGGCCTACATTACAAAGATACTGTTATAAAGTAAGAGGCAGTCTCTCTTCAATAATTTGATTTATTATGCTGGAAGCACTGAACTTTCTGCATATATTTCTGTACTTCTGTATTCTGTATTTTCTGCTGAAATTTAGGGAGTGGGAAGTTGTTTGGGATTTTTTGGGTTTGGTTTTGGTTTTGTTTAATTTAAACAAGTGTAGTTTTAGATACCAAACAGTGTCAGTGTCATTAGGTGCAATCATTTCAAAAGAAAAGGAGGGAGTATATAGTTCCACGCTGGTCACTAGGGAATGCTATCACATCTCAGTGAAGGTTTTCTGATATTTACATGTTCCAAGTACTTACGATTCATGTTGGCTTTGCTGTAATTTGTGAAAGTTAAGCAATTAAAAAAAATTAAGTGCATTTTCATCAAATGGGTCAAGTTTGATTTTTGGGCCCATCTCCAGGTATGTACACTTGAGGTACATTGAAGTCAGTTTGAGAGGTCAATTTTTGTTGATTACCAGTGAAGATAAAATGCAGTGGTTTTTACTTTTGAATCACCTTTCCATCTGCTGAATAGTGCAAAGTCATTTTAATGAAGAACTCTGACTGATATTGCTGAGTGAATGCAGAAAGATTTAACACAATTATCTCCTAGCATGTTCTGCACTTCACCTGTCAGCTTTCTTGGAAGAGGTAGCAGAAGGCAGCTTGTTCTGCTTTCTGTTTCTTCAAAATTAGTCTTCATGTTTATAATTATTCTGCTGCATAATTTCACAAGCAGCAAAGAAGCTTCTCCACAAGATCTTTGATAATGACTTTGTGTGAAAATCCACCATTCTTTGTCCATTGTGCTTGATTAGTCTCCTGGCTCACATAGTGGTGTTTGTATATCTCTTTTTTTGAAAAGACCATAACTATTAACACATGTGAGTGACTATTATTTTAGCAAGTTGTTTGCTTGAAAAATAAGCATTCATTCCCAAAATGCTCAAAATAAACTTCCTTGGAGAAGTACTTGTGAAGAGTGAATAAATAAGAAGGACACATGCAGTGAAATCACAGGTGGATCAAAATTTGCCTCAAATGTTCTTCAGAAAAATCAAGAAGTGCTAGCAGATTTCCAGGTAGAAGTAAGTATTCTTGATCCTCAGAGAGTCGCAGCTCCAGTGAAACACAGCAGTAGGTGTACACATATATATAAATATTCAAAGTCAAGGCAGTGATTTAGCCGTCTGAATCTCATTGAAGATAATGAGGAACATGTGGCCAAACCCCTGTTTGCAACATGGAAAATTTATCCTAGTAGCTCTACGTAACATGAAAAAAATGTTAAATGATTAAACCTTGCAGCTTTTAAAGACTTTTAAAATGCAAAACACATCTTAGTCAAGTTACTAAAAAATTGTAAAAACCCCATAAAGATCTTGGCTGCGCTTAAAGAAACTGTAACAAACATCAATCACTGTAATTCAGAAAGATAATCTCCATTTCATGTTAATGAACTAGACAAAGGATGCTTTACTGTCTACTAGCAATACATGCTGCTTATCTTCTAGAAAAGATACAATGTAAGTAGGAATTCTCTGAGAAATTATGGCTTTTGCAGAATCTGCGGTTACAAGCGAATGAAAAAAGAAATGCCATCAAGGCATGAATTCAGCAATGGTACCTAGGTAGCAACCATTTACCCCAAAAATTACAAACCAGTTATAAACGGAATGCTTAAATCACTAATGACATGCATAGTTTTTAAGGCTGGCATAGGCACAGACACCAGCTGCAAGAGAAAATATTGGAAGTTAAAAGGGTTGGTTATGTAAATGGAAGTCTAAGGTGAAAACTCACCCGACTGGAGTGATGAGTCTGAAGAAGTGAAATGACTAAAAGTAGAAAATTTTTGTTTCTCTTTGTCTGGTGTATACCATTCTACCTTTTGAGTGTCGTTCTTTCAAGACTTTGGAAGAGAAAGAAACCAGAAAACTCTTTCTCTTTGTGTTGGTTTTTTTGTAGTGTGAGGTGAAACCCAAATCTTGCCGGACAAAATGAATGATTATCGCAGCTAGGAACAAGATCAGTAAAAACATGGAGGAGAGGAGTACATCTGTGTATGTCAGTCAACAGATAGTCTTTACACTGAGTCAAATGACAGAACATATGGAAAGTGAGAAAAAACCCCACAACCCTGGATAAAACTTCCCTTGTGCTCGTTTCTATTACAGTTCAAAACTGACAGACTCTTCAGTAGGGGTCATGACATATCAACTCATCTGAATTGAAGCATGAGTTTTCCAGAATTCAGACTGGAATCTCTAAGAGTTTCTCAATGAGAAACTGATTCCCAGCAGTTTTGGTCCTTAACCAGGCAATGCCTGTAGACTGTGATTGTTTTTAACTTCACCAGGAAGATCTAACTTGTGCTTAAACAGAAAGACACACTTGCTATGCAAACCACGTAGAACCAAAATCTTTTTAAAAATGCAGTTTTACAGCTTTTCCCACAGAATTTTATGCGATCTTTAAGAGGTTTCATTTATAAACTGATCCCTGGATTGACTTTCTTGTCCTCTCTATGCACTAAAAGTATATATATTCAAATCATGATTTTAATTTTAAATGCATCTAATCTCTGATAGCATGACTCTGGTCATGCAAGTGTGCAATCTGTTTATGGATGTAATTTCTCTGATACATATATATGTATACTGTACACTTCAGCCACAAGGATGTTCAAAGACAAGGAAAGTTGACTGCCACGGGCTTTCTTCTTGCACTGCAAAGCCCTTACAATTTTGTCACTTTTGTGGATAAGAGACAAATTGTTTTCCTGGGTGGTACAAATTTTAGCCAGGATTCACTCTGATGAGTGATATTTTGATGAACTATTTAAATTCTCTGAAGATATGAAAAAGTTACATCAGACAGAAAGCTCTATTCATGCAAATAACAATGTCCTTCCGATTGTACAATTCTTATTGGAGCATAGGTTTAATTAATTATATCAGCTATAAGCAATTCACTAGTTGTCTGACACCCTTTTTTTTTTTTAGTGAATAATTTTCATGCATCTGGTTCTACTCCTCTGTTACTCTCCATTTATAAAAGAGAAGCACTTTGTCTATGAAGTATTTTTTTTTTCTTCTTTTAATTTAACACTTTTTCCTTTAGCCTATGAGTTCACCATACTCAAAAAGAAAGAGCGTTTGAAGTGTGTCGAGCTGAAGTTGTGAACTGTTTGGATACATGATTGTGGATTTGGTGGAAAGCCTAACATTTTTCTTAGTCAGATGGACTATGATTTTTCCACTTTGCCTTGGCAGACGCCTCACAACGCAGTGCACGTATGCTTTCCCATGATTACTCACTACCAGTTGTAGAGCGTTGGTCTTTATTTTGAAATTAGGTTTCCAAAATGCATGTAATATAAGATGTAAAATTACAGAGTGCTGAAACTGATGTAAGGGTACATTTAATCTTTGACCTATACAATAAACTGTTGCTTTGAGACTACAAAAATTCATTTAGGCCACAGGTTACTGTCAGGGAGACATGTCAGACAAATAAACAAATGAAGATTTTTATGCTGAGTGCTTATATGATGACTAGATATTAGCTTTGTCTCATGGAAATATGTAGAATCTTCCTCACCACCTTCACTTCTTCCAAATATAAGATTTCAAAAATCTCAGTCACTGAAACAGAAACAAGCACGTGATTTCATACCACACTGACAAGGATTTGATTTCTTTCCCTTAAAAGAAGTTAAAACTGTTAACATCTTTTCTCTTGAAAAGTATCTCTGGTTAGAACATTACACTCATGTTTTTCCAAATTTCCTTTTTCGTGCTATTCTTACTTTCCTAGGCATTCAGGAATCAATACTTCCCTTCTGTAATTGGGTACAACAGAAAAAACCATAGGATGAGGAAGATGAGGAAGATGGTTTATTAGACATAAAATAGGAGAAATCTATTTAAACCATGAGAGAAACTCATCCTACAGGTATCGATTAAGTGGGAATAAGCCCTTGTACATGTGTCAAGGCATACATATTGCAGATACATATGTATTTAATGTCTTTGACCGTGCCCTAGGTTTTACAAATCCCAAAAAGTCGTGCTCCAGCCTGGTATGCTTGGGTTATCCAGGCAGAGTGATCTCAGCCCATAGCAGTATCTAACTCAGTGATATCTAACTGAGTTACCATCATCTTCTATCTTGTTTATTTGAATGTATTTTACCAGGTTTTTAAGGCCATAAAGCAACTCTGTGGTCTAATATTAACTTCAGCATGATATGGACACCAGAAAGAAAAAAAAAGAAAAAAGAAGTATTACTGTCTTGAACTGAGATATGAAAGCTGGGGAAAGTTCATGGATTGCAGATGGAAACACTTTGGCTATTTCAGAAAAGGCTTTGAGGTACATATGCAAAGTACATACATCCCCAGATCCAGCAAATACCAGGAGATGTATTTATGCAGTGTTACATGGTTACTTAGTGATAAGACTCTCTGAACACAGCTCTAGTACCTTTATGAGATTTCCTGCAGCTTTGATTTCTTCTGTCCTTCCCCTTATTTTTGCTGATGGTTGGTTGTTCTGGTTTTTGTTGGTGGTTTTTGTTTGTTTTTGTTTTTGTTTTTTTTAAATAAGAAATAAATATAGGCATAATTATCTGTGGTGATCTGTATTTTGGGATTGTTCCACATTGCACTGAAATGAGCCAAAATACTTCCACTGAGTTCTTCAAGTCCCTCATTAGACTCTGTTTCTCTTCATTATATCATATCTGTTAATGCCTTTACTACTCTGGACCATCTTTTAATGCAGGCTTATCATAGTTTCTCATAAAAGTAATATTTTCAAGCACCTTGCTTACCTGACTACCATTGCTATTCCAAATCTATCTCTCTATCTCTCTATCTATCTATCTATCTATCTATCTATCTATCTACCTATCACACGCGTGGTAAATGTACTCACAAACTGTCATACAAATCTAGACACCTGTTAGTCCTACTATCGTCTGTGTGAACAACATATTTGAATATTTGAAAATATGCAGAGGACTCTGTAAGGAGATCAGGATACTTGGAGGACTGTTTTGATAGCTTAGAACAAGGTAAATCTTCTTGTAAAGACATTTAACAGGAATAGACACAACACAACGGTTGGGGGACCCATAGACTCATAGAATGTTAAGGGATTGGAAGGGACCTTAAAGATCATCTGGTACCAGGGCTTGAACACTGCCAGGCTTGGGGTGTCTACAGCCTCTTTGGGCAACTTGTTCCTGTGCTTCACCACCTACATAGAAAGAATTTCTTCTGTATATCTAACCTAAATTTCCCCTCTTTCAATTTGTACCCATTATTCGTTGTCCTATCACTACAATTTCTGACAGAGTCTGTCTCTGTCTTCGCTGTGGGCCCCCTTCAGATACTGGAAGGTTGTTATGAGGTCTCCACATAACAATTCTCTTCTCCAGCCCCAATATTCTCAGCCTGTCTTCACAGGGGAGGTACTCCAGTCCTCTTATCAGCCCCTCTGGACTTCAACTCTTCTATGTCTTTCTTAGCTTAGTGGCTCCAGAGCTGGATGCAGTGCTCCAGGTGGGGTCTCCCGAGAGCAGAGCAGAGGAGCAGAATCCCTCCTTTGCCCTACTGGCCACACTGCATTGGATGCAGCCCAGGATTCTATGCTCAGATATAACCACATTTGCATTAACATGGTTCCCCCACTCCATTCAGTATATCTGGGAAGAAAATGAGACTGTGCAGCTCTGAGATTCTAACACCTTTGGGATGCACTGGACTTCTTTTATGTGAACTGCATATTGAGCAGAGCATTAATCACCTGCACTTTGTATATGTCTGGCTTATTCTAACCATACGGAGAGGACACATATGCTCTGAGCATGCCCTGAGGCTGTTTGGCTGGGACCCACGGAAGATCAGCAGCTCTGAGCAGGTTGTCCTTCTGGGAGCTGCTAATGAGGGGCTCTCACACATCTTGACTCCGTCAGTAAATCCATACCAGATTATCCTAAAGATGCTATACACATGCAAAGATCCCATCCAGAAAATAGCAGGAGAGTATACTAAAGGCAGAAGGCTCTGTTTTCAATTGTTTACCTCTTGCTGTAGTCTTCCCACATATCTTTCCAAGTTCAGGTTTTGCAGTCTCACAACCCAAACAGTGACTTGCTTTACCTTTTGTAGGATTCTGGCTGAATGCATTCACCTGCATTCATCTGGGTACTGTAAAAGGAACACCCAAAAATCTTGCGATTAACTCCTCTCTGATTTAAATGGTAGTGAGCAGAAGCAGACTTTTTTTCTATTGGGGAACCTGCAGGGCTTGGTATATTTTAACAAACATGGTTTAACTTCAGACGTTGAGTTCATTCAGTTTAGTTTTCCAGTGTCTCCTGGGAGACAAGTATTTTAACTACATACTGTTTCAGCAGAGACCATAACTCTGTTTGTAGAGCGTTTAGTTTACTGCAACTCAGATCTCCACAGTGCCTCTAGGACTACTGGATTACAAATTGCTAAGTAAAAATATGACAATAGGATAGTAGCTAGATGCATTAAATGTCACAACAGCATTCTTTCTGATTTACAAGAGGTTGTGAAAAGTCAAGATTAAGCCCCTAGTCTGTAATAGATATCTGTTACAGACATCGATTGTTTTGAAACAGGACCAATTGGCTGCAGGCTGTCCAAGAGCTTCTCTGCAATTTCTTCTGGATATTCACACAAGTATGAGTTAGAGTGGTAAGCTGCAGACACCTCTAGTGCTGAAGCTAGCATGAGAAAGCATTATACATCAAAAAGCCCCACTTCTTACCAATGAACAATGAGAAACACTGGCTGCCAGTGAGCAAAGAACAACTATTTTATAGAGATCTTAAACTGCATCATTTTTGTCTGTTTTCTAATTTTTTTTACTTCACTAAGGAAACTGCTAAGGCACTAGGTTTAGTAGCTGTAGTAGTGGCTTTAGAGGCTCGGTGTTGTGCAGAAGCCTTCATGATACTCAATTGGCACATTTCCTTGCAGACTAAGAAAGGGCAGAATTGCTTATCATTCACAGATAAAAACAATCGAACCACACTTTTCACAAACAGCAAAATGATCTGTCAAGTTGTAGAAGTTTACTGAAGTTTACTTTTCTTAAGCATCAGTTAGAGAGAGTTCCTAATTCCCTGGTGGCAAGTAAGGCCCAGCTTCAAGATAGGAATGCTGAAAACTCCCTTTAGTCTTTTGGTGGACAAAGAAGTTGTGGAAATGTTGTCTCTCACTCCCTGGAAAACGACTTTCACTGCTGCTGTGAATAAGATGACTATTGCCATTTTAGTAGGAAATAATACTTTGTAGAAACATGAAATAAGAAAGTGACTCAAATTCTAAATCTCAACTTCATAGTGGTACGTCAGCGTAGTCCTGAGACAAATGCCTGTAGAGCTTATCCCTCAGACTTCTGTTTGTCTGCATTAAAACTGCCTTTGGGCTGACTATTCTGAACACTAGTGGCGCCTTATTTGCTTATTTGCTTATACTGTTTATTTGCCTCAGCTACAGAGAGAGTAATTGATTCACACACCTGATTTAAGACTCAAACTCACTTGAGGACCATGTCCATCTGACTGTATTGCTGTGAAGCAGAGCATCACCGAAGTCCTTTGACTCTGGATGTTGATTATTCCTCTGGGTCTTTTTCAAGTCTCTCCTGAGAGATCTCTTTCTCTCTACCTGCAACAGATGCAATGAACTCTCTCCAAATGAACTTTCACTTGTTTGCAAACAGTGGAATAGTCTTTACTTTCTATTTCCATCCCATTAGGCAGAAGATCTGTACGCTAAAGGTGCACTCAGTTCTGAATTCTGCTCAGCTTTGGGCAGCTTCAGTGAAGTAGTTCACTGAGAGTTCAACAGAAAAAAGTTCAACCAGATATACAACACAAGAAATACTTAGTGTTAAAGGGTATGGTATTCTTTTGAATTTCAGGAATGAAAATACAGAGATGCATAGACAGAGGTGAAATATAAAGAGACACATACATCTACAAGTTCTGCTTCAAGGGTAGTTTTGTGGGATCTAAAGAGTAGTATGAGAATATTTCCCTTTTATCTTTATTTTATCCATCTTTAGGGAATAAGTCAGAAAAAAATAGTACTTGATTAATATATAGAGGTCATTTATGTCAAAGTAGTCACCTGAGGAAGAGGTTTGAAGCAGAGTAAGATCCTATCTACTTACTGATTTCTACGTATAAGTTGCATGTCATCAGATGCAAGATTGGTGTGCCTAATGCCACAAGAAGTGGGATGAGTTATGAGTGTTTATCTAAGGCCTGCCTTTCCTTATAACATTGTCTCCCTCATAACTTCAAACTTTGTGGTGAAATGGAGAACAGGTGTTTTGATCTGAATAGTCCTACTAAAACAAAAGAAAGAAATACAGTCAGTTTTGACTTAGGAGTCATCCTCAGTAGTAATCAGAGGTAAGAAACTGGAGGTGTTTGAGCAACAGGGAAGACTGCAGGAAAAAAGTAAAGAGAAGAGCAGCAAGATGGTTGAACTCAATCTTCAGAAGCATGTAGACCTGGATCTGAAAACTATTTTTCTAATGCAATCCATAACCGAAACAAAATATTTGCTTATACTGAAATTGTGAATTTTAAGAACAAACCCTCTATCCATGAAATGAATACAGTTCATGCTTGAAATGTTGTATGAAAAAATGCAATGGTAATCTGATATCAAACTTTTATGGTGTCTTTGTAGTGACAGTGGCTGAGTACCAGCAAAAGACAAGCCATAGCAGAAATAAGAAGCTTCCCTTTTCTCTCTGCACCTTACTGAGAAATATTTTTTCCTTTTTTCAAAAGTGAATCATAAATAAAGGACAGATATCTGTTTGCATTTGAATTTCTTAGCTTAATTAAAGACACACCATAAATTCAGTAGATTTCGAGGATAGAATATATTATATATACATTATTAATAAGCTAATAGAAATATAAGTAATTTTTAAATAAGTATTTCTCATATTTCCAATAAGATGTGCAATAATGCCAAATACTGCACAAAAATACTAACAAAATAAATGCACATTTGTAAATGTTTAAAAATGAAAGTGACAGTTATTGGCTTAGAATTGTGAGATGTAAATAAAGGGGTGGAAAAAAGAGAGATACAGAGATGCAAGCCCCAGTTTTCATTTCCCTCACAGAGAGGGAAAAAAACCCAATTGACAGAGTCATTTTGTCATGTCCCATGTAGATATTTATGATGTTTCTGTCATGTAATATGACAAAGACTGGATTTGACTGTGCACTTGGAAAAGAGCTATTTCATATGCAGAGAGGAATCAGTATCTAATACTATGTAATAACAGAATAATGTATTTCTAGTACAAGTAATGTGAATTTCTATTTTTCTGCAGATTAACTGCTATGATGAAAGCCATATGATACAGTCAGAATTTACAGTGAAGATGAAAGAGTGTGAAGCCACATTCTAAAATTTAAACTTGGACAAACTTGTCTTTAAATGTTTAAAGGTGCTATATGGAGCCGTCGGGAAATTGTCTCATTTCTTTTTCGTCTCCTGAAGGATTGTTTCCCCTGTTTATTAGCACTATTCAGGGATTTAAGACTTATCAACACTATTTTGTAAAACATGAAGGCAGTAAAGCCTCTACTATTGCACTAAGCCTAGGATCAGAAAAGAACAAAATAATGCATATCTGAGTATCCTTTCAATAATGCAAACAAACACTAATAGTTTTGATTGTGGCAAGTGTTAGTAATTTTGCAAATTGTACTTTTCATTTACATGTGTTAGTTATAATTTTAAAATTGTTAATTATCATTTTAAAATTTCAGCTTAAAAAGAAACTTCAAGATGTTATGAAGCAGTTCTGCAACATTGAAAATATCTGGTTTTGTCTGATTGCACAATGCAAAGACATATCTCCTGTTTGACCTTTCTGTAGTCCATGCCAAGAATCCATCAGCAAAAATAAGGTTCGACATGAGAATTAAATCGCAAACAGCATTATCTCCATGTACATAATGGATCTTTTATAAAGAGACAGAATTTCTTTTTCTTAAGACTTAGAGAGATTAGGGTCACATCACAGTATGTTAAAATACACAAACCTTGATAATCTTTGGCAGATTTATTACCTACCACACACTCACAGATCCCTGTGAATCTTCGCATTTCTTAACATGAACAGCTGGTAGTAAATAACCAAACATAAAGAGCTTGATGGAAAGAGAAAGATACCTACTCATACTCCCAGTGAGGTTCTTCACTGGAAAGCTAATCAAAGAATGATTCAGAAGAAAATCTAAAAACAATGTTCAGTTTGTTTTTGCAGATGTTCCAACTTTTAAGCTTTAATTTATGGTGCAAATATTTCAGTAAAACAACAAATACTAGGGTTTAAGCTTGATGAAATTTATCAAGAACTTCCAGTTTATACTTTTTAAACCCATCTGATTTAGGAAAGTTTTCTATATGCAAATACTTCAGGGTCAGCCAGTTGCATAGGAGAAAGCACTTAACACATTGCAAGGTTGAAGAAAGAAAGAGTAAATTTTTAGCCAAGTATTAAATAGCTTGAACTAAATATGTGGATTTTAGGGGTTTTTATTTTGTTTATATACTTGCTATATTTAAGTTGTGGAAGGTTTCTGTAGAAAGCTTGCTTATAGGGTCTTGCAAGAAATTCCTTGAGAGTTTTTAAAATGCTTTCTAAAGCTAGGTTGTTGACAGACATCATGTCTTTGCCTGTAAGATTTTAAACCTTGTTTAACTGAAACAATTGTTCACATGAACAGGGTGAATATTGTATTCTCAACATGGTGCAGGGAACGCACACTGTTCATAGACTGAGCTCATGGCAGCCCTGTAGTGCCTGTAGAGAGGAATTGAACCATATTTGCTATTTTTATAATTTTTGTCATTGGCACAGGACAGACTGCAGCCAGGCCTACTGAAGTAGTGGGATTTGGAGGGAGACAGTGAGCAAGTGCAGGAAGCTGGATCCCAGACACTTGCTCTCAACATTTTTTGCCTTCTTTTGGGTCTTCAGAGGGGAGTATGTGAAGGCCTGCAGAAGGACTATGTAGCCACATTATAGCTTCATTTGGTGAAAAACTCGTATTCATATGTATTTTGTAGTGCTTTTTATGTTCAGCAAAACTTTGTTTATGCAACCAATACTTTGTATCATCTGCAGTTTTGTAAATGATGACTTCATTTCCAGCTCTCTTTATGATTGCTCATCTTAGCAAAAGCAAGACAGATCTGGGAACGAAGCTGTGTCACTATCAGAAATGCTAAGTAATACAGAACACAGTGTGCAGTTCTCAAGACTCAGAAGCAGAATCAGTTGCATCCTCTCTTGTTCATACTGGCTTCAAAGAAGGTACCGAATCGAGTTCAAAGTGCATGTTGCTATCTTTTAAGCATTCGAGAGGTCCAAGGCATACTAAAGCTAACTACAATTATAAGATGTAGATTTTCACTCTTTTAAAAGAGCAAAAGCCATAGTAAAATACACTTCCAAGACAAAAAAAATTCTCAGAGATAGAATATTTTCCCTGGGGAACATAAAGCTTTTAAAAACTGCTTTCAATATCCTCCTTTTCCCTCTATCCTCTGTGTTTGCTATAATTTCACATCCTAAAACCAAAATAACCTTATCTGTCCTTCTTCCCTTGGGAAGACAAGAGAAATTACAGATATGGCTGTCATATGGAGTGGCTGAGTGCATTCAAGTATTAAGGTAATAATCACAGAACAAGATGGAGTTGAACAGAACACAATAGCATAGCAACCCCATCCACAGAGAATGGTGTATTTTTGGCTCACCTACAAGGTTTGGGAAAAGAACAGTTAGAAGACTTGCTACAGCTCTGCATGCTTGAAATTAAACTTCATTCTGCACTCACGTCCAAGATCACTCTCAAACTAGCTAGCTGTAAATGAGTAGTTAATCAGTGGTCTAGAGTTTAAGACACTTGGCTATGCTGGCTGATTGCCTAGACACCTTGCCTGGGGAAATCATAAAACTGTGTTGGTCAATGAATCATCTAAATACAGATGGACATCTTAGCCTGAGCCTCAGACCTCAGGTCTGGTCTCAGTCCCTGTGTGACTTTTACATTATCTGAGCCAGAAACTTAACTAAAATAAGAAAATTTCACTACTTTTCTTCTACTGAGAATCTAACCCAATTCTTTCTGCCTTATCACCTCTCACTAAGGTCCAGGAATCAATTTTCAAAAGTGTATCCACATCATCATCATTAGCAATATGGGGTTCTCAAATTATAGCCCATGAGGAGGGAAGTTAGACTAACATGAAGGACATTTCCATATTTGGATCTCTAAGAATTCATCAGACAAAACATATTGGAAAAAGTCCACGTGACTTTTTTTGTCTCATGAGATCTAGGAGTGGAGTTGCAGATAATCTTCTTTGGATCTGGAATAATTTGAAATCCTTTTTCAATAATCTTTAAAGGCAAAAATGTCAGGAAAACATGACAGAAAATACACATCCAGGTTATTCAGCTTTTAGCCTTGGGTATGAGGATATTTAATCACCTGTACAGTTACCCTTCAGAGCAGATCAAAAGGAAATGGCTTATATTTTGATTTTAGTCAATTCAGCTGCTTGAGCGCAGTTGCCTGACTGAATAACTGGACTACTGCAGAGTGAAATTGAAGTGTTTCTGTTACTACAGGCTAGTATTAACCTAGTGCTCACACAAGCAAGGGCTTATTCAGCTAGGCTGAATTATGACTCAGTGCCCCAGTATCTCAGTAACACTGAGTCACAATATCTCTGGATCTGGGGTTGTGTAGCTCATATATCGGCCCTTGTTCAGGTCTCTACTTAGTCTCAAAGTCTGTCCTTATGAGTGTAAAATAATTAGGATAGAGCTAGAGGTTTATTCACTGAACCCTTTTACCATGCATTTTGCTTTTCACCATGTTCATTGGTTTGTATTCTGTTATGCCATCTCCTCCCATGTATGTGCCTCAGCTTTGTACAGTTCCCCAAGCACAGGAAGCCATGGCTCTTGCATGCTAATTATTAGCTATTTCCTCTTACCTTAGGAATAGGAATGGAAGAAAGAAAAATCTGGCATCTGAACTTGTTTCACTTACTTCCTGCAAGATTTCATTGTTCAGTTCCAGTGTGGAAGCGTCTTTCTCTTCACATAGAGAGCATCCTATGTTGAGTCTTTTGGTTCCTCTCCCAAACAGGCTTTTAAACCACATATTCGCATTCATTCCAATAGCATCATTTTAAGCTTTCCTTTCTTCTCTCTTTCCATTCTTCATCTTCCACTTGAGTTGCTGACTCCCTGGTCATTTTCTGTTGGCAACAATAAGAGTTATATATGTATATAAGTTGCCAGAATGATTAATTCTTCATGACTGTTTCCTCTCATCTTAATTTTCATTTTCCCAAGCCTTTCCATATGTCCTTCAATATTTCATTTCAACAATTAAAGTTTCCAATGTGGCCTATAATGCAAAAACTATCAGCATAGTCTTTTCTCTCTCTCTCTCTTTTTCTTTCTTTCTCCTTGGCATGGTGGGAGTAATTTCTACAAAAGTCTGCCACAGACACTGGGCTCTGTGCCTTTGGGAGAGCGAAACAATGTTGGGAGTCACTGAGAAGCTGTGTGTGCCAGGGAAACCCTCTATTTCAAGTGTTCCTGTTCCACTGTTATTTTTTCCCCTCTGGATTCTTTTGATGGTTTCCAGGTCTCTCTTTTGGCATTTGACCATTTTATTTGCTTTTACTACTAGGAAACATCATCAACATGGAGAAGCAAAAGAATCTTCCAATGCTTTTGGTTCAGTTCAACTTGATTACAAATGATAATGAGTAGCAAAGATATCTAATAAATGTGAAGTTTAATTATATCTAGACTGTGGTTAAATTGACATTAAATCCTCTATTGCTGAAAATAAAAGATGTAGGGGGGGTATTTTTTAAATCATAAATTCATTACTAAAAAAGTAATTTTGATAATATGTTGGCAACTGGTGCAATTATGTGATTCTTGTGTCGCTTTTCTCCAGTTTATTCTTCCATTACTAAGCCCGTTAGACTATGTGAATACAGGACTGTTAAAATTACAAGCAAGTCTATATGATAATTTTCAATGCAGTCACTTTCTTGTCCCATTCATTATGGTTTGAGGCTTGTGTTTTTCTGTTTGTGTTGTTTTTCACTGCAGGTGCCTTGTCTCATATAATTTTTACACTCTTAAGGTCAGAGGTCTTGGTGGAAACCGTGCTGCATATACTGGCACATCAGCAACATCACTTTCCATCAGACTCTGAAAATAAATGTTCTGACAAGGAATAGGACCTGTAAGCCACCTTTTCCACTTAACTGAGATGTCATAAATTCTTCTGGACAAAAGAAATCAATACCAAATGCCTACAGTAAATCAAATCCTGAGATTTGATGCTGGACGGGGGAACCAGGACATTGAACACATTTAAGGATGTTATTAATTTGCCTCAAGGAACCAAATTCTAGATGCAGTGTTCTCATAGACCTCCATGTTTTCACCAGATAATAGGACAGTTCTGGTTTCATTCAACTTTGATGCCCGGGCTGAATGGTGTAACTGATATCCTCAGAAAGGAACACTAAGACTGAAGAAGTCTCACAGCATTTATACAATCAGGGTCAGTTCTGGAGAATATAATATTTAATAATTTAATATTTTATTTTAATATTAAAAAATATTGCTGACCACCCATTAGCCGCAGCTCTATTTAGAGGTTTAAATTAATTCAGCCATTTAAATTCCTCTGCCAGTGAAAGTGTCAATGATTAGGGTTAGTCTGCTATGAACTTGCCGCTCCTCATCCTCCCTCAAACATATTTACATGCAGAGCCAACTCACATTTGAATTAAGCAAACTCCTCTCACTTACAGGTAAGCTGCCATCTAACACCTTTTCCTATATTTAAGGAGCATTTCTTTTCCTAGGAGTTAGTTACAGGTGTGTATGAAAGGCATGAGACAGATCCTCCACAACCACTGTTTCCTGTCCATGTGGACCCATGCCCTTTCTTTGACATTTCTGTATTTTTTCTTTGCAAGTGATTTGCTTCCTTCACAGAATCACTGAATCACAGAATAAGCTGAGTTCGAAGGGGCTCACAAGGATATGGAGTCCAACTCCTGGCCCTGCACAGCACCAGCACCAGGAGTCACACCATGTGCCCAGGAGCATTGTCCAAACTCTGTCATGTTGGTGCTGTGACCACTTCCCTTGGGAGCCTGTTCCAGTGCCCAACCACCCTCTGGGTGAAGAATCTTATTATACTATCCAAACTAAACCTCCCCTGACACAGCTTCAGGCCATTCCCTTGGGTCCTGTCACTGATCACCACAGAGAAGAGATCAGTGTCTGCCTCTCCTCCTCCCCTCACAAGACTACAATGAGATCTCCCCTCAGTCTCCTCTTCTCCAGGCTGAACAGACCAAGTGACCTCCCACTCCTCATATGGTTTCACCTCAAGACCCTTCGCCATCTTCACAGCCCTCCTTTGGACAATCTCTAATAGCTTTATATCTTTCTTATATTGTGGCACCCAAAACTGCCCCCAAGACTCAAGATGAGGCCGCCCCAGTGCAGAGCAGAGCAGGACAATCCCCTCCCTCCCCCAGCTGATGATGCTGAGCCTGATGCACCCCAGGACATCACTGGCCCTCCTGGCTGCCAGGGCACTGCTGACTCATGTTCAACTTGCCATCGACCAGCACCCCTAGGTCCCTTTCCACTGTCCTGCTTTCCAGCCCCTCATTCCCCAGTCTGTCTGTACATCCAGGGTTGCCCCATTCCAGGTGCAGAATCAGGCACTTTCCCTCATTTAACTGAATTTTGTTGGTGATTGCCCAGTCCTCTAATTTGTCAAGGTCTCTCTGCAGGGCATCCCTGCCTGTGAGGGAGTCAACAGCTCCTCCCAGTTTTGTATCATCTGTGAACTTGCTCAGTATCTCTAACAGCCCTGCATCCAAGTCATTTATGAAGATGTTGAAGAGCATAGGATGGAGCCCTGTGGAACCTCACTGGTGACAGGTCACCAGCCTGATGTCACCCCTTTCACTATAACCCTTTTCCCCTGAACTGTACTTGGGTGTCTGGATGCTGTTGTGCACTTGGCAGTGGAAGCCTACCAGGATGCAACACAGTGGAAGTTCTCCAGGGTAATGACATCCTGCTCCATTCACTTCCCTCCTCTCTTAACATATTTTTAGCACAGCTCTAAATGTGATCAGGCACGTCCTGGTGCAAAAAGTTCCTCTAAGGTTAGGGTTAGCACTCTTCTGACTGTCCTGCTCACTCTAATTTAATTAACTTCTTGCTTTGCCTTGCCTTGCCTTGCCTTGCCTTGCCTTGCCTTGCCTTGCCTTGCCTTCCCTCTCTCTCCCTCTTTCCACTTCCCTCTTCCCTCTCTCCTCTTTGCTCTTCCCTTCCTCTCCCANCTTCTCCTTCTCCTTCTCCTTCTCCTTCTCCTTCTCCTTCTCCTTTCTTTTCCTGCTCCCCCTTCACATATAGGGCTTAGAATGGCCAGAGGAAGAAATCACAGCTACTTTGGTCACTATTATGATTCATCATAGGATTTCTGACAATGAAAGCATGATTCACCTCAGATTCTTTCACTAAACCAGGGTACTGCTTGAATGAGAAAATCTTATCTTAAATTGTGAATCACAAACTTGCCTGGAGGTGCAATTTCCGTTTCAAGCTTTTATGTTTCTGATTGACTTCAGTTGATGAACAAATGTGCTTCTTAAACTGAAATAACAGTCCATGTGTGTTATATACTGGTTGAAGTGCAACTTTCTCACTCAGACAAGTCTATGAATATACAATTGACAGTTGTTGTAGCTTTACATCCTCTGAGGAACAGATACAGACAGAGATTTTGGCATAAAATACCCCAAACAAGGGGAAAAAAAGTATTTTTTTATCAGTGTTATCATATATTTTTATTTCCTATGAATATTCAGAACTAGAATGTTAGGGAAGAGTGTTCATGGAAATTTTGATGCGAAAAGAAAAAAAAGCATCAGATTTCCATGCTTCATTTTCAAAAGTATGCGTGAATCCTTACTTGATGCCTTTTTCCCCAGCTTCACTCCCGATGCAGCCAACACTCTCACCGGAGTCAATGTGCTTCTGCCCCTCTGAGCAAAGGCAGCGTCAGAAACATCCAACATTGTACCTCAAGTCTTGTGACACAGTGACTTGAACGCTGCCTTTGCAGCCTGACCTCTTTCCCTCCTGATTCCTCAAAACCAGACCTTCCAGAGTGTCTGCTGGATATCCAGCCCCTCACCATCACTCTTCACAACTGACCTTGCCTTCCTTCCTGCTGCACCCCAGCATGGGTGTGTGGCGGAATCATAACTGTTCCCTCAGAGCTTGCTTGCTTTGCACCCCCATGGCTGCAAAGCTTATGGGAAAAAAAGAAAAAAAAAGTGAAAAAGCCAAAAGAGCACCCTGTTGCTGACTGGGATGGGGATGAATCGTGTCATAGTTCAGAGCACTGTTGTCGCTCTGGCACCGAGTCACCGTGCTCAGTCTCTGCCAAGACGGGTGTCAGCTGGTGAATTATAACATTGGCAGACAGGACAGAGATAAGCAAAAAAACACAATGACAGCTGCTACACAGAACTATTCTTTCTGGCCTGCTGAATACAGTAATACATTGTGTAAATAAAGACAGACAGCTTCATTTTGCAATTGTCTGTTACTAGGTCTCCGCTGAAGAAGTACTATTGATTCAGGAAACTATACCCAAGCTCATCAGACTAATGTGTTCTTGCTTTTGGGCTCCCAGTGTAGCAAGAAATATAGTCATGTAGCTCTCTAACAATACTTCTACAGAAATATGTGCTCAATGGGGAAAGGAGGTCCTGGTGATAAATCTAGTAATTTTGTTTCTGATAAATGCTTCTAACATCTATTTGAGTGCAGAGCAAAACAGGAAAACAGATACACTCACTTTGCATGGCAAATGTAAGATCTAGCAAGAGTTAACAAATAATCTATAGAAATATCACCATATCATTCCAGCAGTGCAAATCAGGAAGCTTTATTTTTTGTGTTATGTTTTAGCCCAAGTGGCAAAGAGGCACCACATGGCAAATTATAATAGACAAACTACAGAAATAAGATGTAGTAATCTTACTGTAGTGTGTTTATTAAAATGTTGTTTCTACTTTCTCTCACATAATTATCTTTGCAAACAATGCAGGGGTTCACTTTAGAATGTGAGATGTGAGAAGGCAACATTTAAACAATCTTTCAAATGGCCCCATTCACCTTTTGCTTTAACCTGAGATCACTGAGCCCCTTAGCTGAACAAAATGAAGTGAGAAATGACTGCAAAAATGTTCTCATGGGTGAAAAGCAGATGAAACTATTCATTTTGAAAATAAAGGAAGGGAAAGTTAAATCAGAAGCATATTGTGCTGAATATTGCAGGGCATCCGTCCTTGGGAGTGCTAGGGAGTAGAAGTCTCTTAAACTTAAAAAAAAGTGGGAGTATAAATAGACTGTAAAGAAAGGGTAAGCAGTGTTATTCGCAGCAGGAATTAGTCAGCTATCCAAAGCTCATGAGAACGATTCCAGTTTTCAAGGGGCAATTGTGTCCGAACTGGCTCAGCTATACATTTCCTGGGATCCTGGAAGCAGTTGTGTGAACTGTGAACAGAATACTGAGAAGGCAGAAACTGTGTGGGAAGCTGCTCCTGGTTCCTAAACTGACTCTTTTTTGAGTGGGAAGAAGATGTGGGGAAGGCCATTGCTTATTTTAAGCCTGTTTTAGGTTACCTTGCACTTGCATAGGAGATTATCAGCACAGTGCAGTTGCTTTAAAATGGTGATCCCCTGAACAAGTCAAGTTAAATTGTTTTCATAGACGTATTGTTAACCAAAGAGTAGCACAATGATGGGCAAAGGTCTTCCTGGATCTTTTTGCAAGCTCTGTTTGCACGTACACTCTGGTCTATGAAAAAGCTCTTATCTAGCCATCTCACAGCCTGTGTAGGAAGTATGCAACCTTCTGACTTCATCCAAACCCCAAGTGACCTCTGATAGTAAAATGTTACAGGTATTAACTGGCATAAGCAATTCTGGAGCTGAAGCTTCTGCATAGGAATTAAAGGGAAGGGGGAGACCTGGGCCAAAATTAGGTGTCAGTTTTCAAAATGCATGTGAAGTCACATAGTCAGAGGGAGAACTCGGCCAAAATTAGGTGACAATTTTCAAAACACTTGTAAAATCACATAGTCTGCTCCATTTGGAGTTGAACACCACCAGTTTGTGGTTCAGTTACTCTACTGCTTCAGTTATGTGAGTAAATTCACACTGCAAGTAATGTTTTTGCTATGATTGTCTCTGTGATGTTTACTTGGTAATTAATTTTAATGACATTGCAACCATTAAATTAGGGATTGAAAGCTTTTTTTAAAAAAAATGCAATAGTTTTAAAAGCTGCAAAATCTATTCCTGCTTTTCAGTGAGATCTTTTCTGGAATAAGGTATTCTAAATCTAGGAGTGCATAGAATATTATTAACATATCTGAGCAAATGGGTGAATTAATATGCTTAAAAATTTATGAATCAGATAATTTAAGTCTTCTTTCTGTTTATCTTGTCAGTTTCAGTGGGCTTGGCTAAACTATTTTTTAGGTCATGATTGCTCTGAAACATGGTCAACAGTTTGTAAACTTGTAAACTTAAAGAGAACAAGGTTATTGGTAATACCATTTAACCTAAATTTTCATCATTTTTGAAAAATAACCACTCTGGGACCCAGCCAAAGGGAATCCGATATGGCTATGCTCTCCACCTTTACTGCTCATTGCAAATGTAAAAACAGTGACAGCATTGAAAGCAAAAAGAAGCACAGACTCAGCAAAAAAAATAGAGAATATTTGCTCTCCAGAAAACCTGGGTTTTCTAACACAAGCAGCAGGCTTAGAGGGCTTACAAGGGCTGAACATGGCTGCAGGATCTTGTGAGAGGCAGAAAGTTTCCTCCTTTTACCTATTTTTTGCAACTAGCAACACTTTTCTCCCACACCTGCTGCGATGTTACTAGAGACCCATGTCTAGAATCCAGTGGTTGCAGATCCCCTGCATGCTTCCACCCACCTCCTCCAGCAATGGGAGCTGGAGTCCTATTTACGTCACCATGGCAGGAAAAAAAGAGGATGCAGAGACTGATTACTATGGTAATAATTACTGTTTGAATGGATGGACTCTGCCTTTTCTAGTACAGGCAGAAGAAATTTGATGGCTTTAGTAATTCTGTCACTCCCACCATCCTCTGCTCTGGCTAGGTCATACTTTCTCTAGTCTAACTAACTCTAAATAAACATATGCCCTGTATCATCATGTGAGTGCTTTTCATCCACACGCCTATGCAACCATAAACTGGACTTTGCAAAATAATTATTTCAGGATGTAAATAACTTGGTTAAAAAATAAGCGAACGAAGACACAATAATGTTTCTGAAGAATATTTGTTTCGTCAGTAACAGCTGCCTATATTTAGCCATTAAAACATAAAAGTGGGATAATATCTTCCAGTGTTACAAAACTTTATGCCCATGCAACAACTATTTAGGGTAAACATGGTGTTCTTTCACTGCTGTTGTTCATTTTTCTCCTGCTTACTCCCGAGGTGTGATATGCTTCCAATTAGCATTATACTGCAGTAATTTTGGACATGAGCTCTAACCACTTTTGTGGTAGTCGTAAAGCTGTGAGTGGCTGGACCCTGATTACTTGGCTTGAACATCATAAAATTAAATACATGTATTTTTTAATTATTTATGCTAGCTGTACCTAGATAAGGCTTTAAATACCACACCAATGCTATTTCTTTTACTGTCACCACCTTGTGACTTTATATCTGCAGTTTGGAGAGGATACAGTGTTGTGATATACTGCAAGCAAAGCTGTTCACAGCATTTTCAACGTTTCCAGAAGCTGGAAATCTCCAAAGAGTTTTCTCTGAAAGTTGTAAACCAAGCCATTTGAAGAGCATTCTGTACCCCAAGACCCAAGCCTGTGGCTTCACAATTGACTTTCCAAACTCTTTTCTGCATAGTAATATAGATTGAAGAGCTTACTGCAGCCTAAAGCTTGGTTTCCCCTCCCCACCCTGCCAATCTGTGTGCTCAGTATCCACTGTACTATTCTAGTGAAAAACTGACTGGCATAAATAAGCGGTTTAGTTTGCAGTACAGATAGTTCAAATTACAGGAGAGATTGAAGACAACACAAGTCTACCACAAAACAGCAAAACTGTTCAAAGTCCAGGGAGGCGGCTGCTTGAGAGGCTGCCAGAGATGCTTTTCTCTTGAACTGCTGTCAGAGTACAAATATGTCCTTGCCTCAGCTATAACATAGCCAGATCTAGCCAGACAGTTTCTTGCACCAAGGCAAAACCAAATCAGACTCCAATTTTCCCAATCCATCCAAACACATTTTGTATGTTCTTCAAGCCAGATATTTTCTGAAAGTGATCATGACCTCAAAACTGCTTATCGCAGCATAGTCGCAATGACTTCTGAGAAGTTCCTTCTCCTTTGCACTAGTATTTATGGAAAATAATGCGAACCCTTTCTTCTGCTCTCCCTCCCTTCCTTCCTTCCTTCCTTTCTTTCTTCCAGGAGGTATGCATCATGAGGTAAAGGTGAACTGGGAAAAAAAAAAAGCTGTCTTAAAAAGAAAATAATAACAAAAGAAAAATCCTGATTAACATTTTGAGGGTCCCAGTAGCATTTAAGGCCATGTCTCGAATGTTCGCAAACATCTTTTTTCTTCCTACAGGTGCTGGGGTGAAATCCCAGAAAATTAATTATATTTTCTATTCTTTTTCTTGTTTTTATTCTTCACTCATTATTTACTACCCAATAAAAATTTTGGTTTTCTACAACTAACTCACTAACCCACCTAATACATTCATCATATTGTAACAATACAAAATGGAAAATAAGAAAGGACATCAGCTTCCTGCCAGGCTTTTCTGAAAATAGATGCCTGTTTTCTAGAGCGTGAATACTTCAGGTAGTCATGTCAAGTATTCTATATAACTTGATAATGACTAAAAGACTGAAAGTTATTTCAAGCTTTCTTTAGGAATTCTCAAACTATTGTGCAGTGCCCAGGAGTCCACTTTAATAAATGCAGTATAAGTTAATGCACATACAATTAAAATACATCACATAAAATAAAGTACACATGTAAAAGCTTCACCTCTCTATTTCTCACCAGCTGCAGATCTCTAAAGAAGAACTTTTCAAAGCATCCTAATCCTATTTTCCTCAATATAAAAGCTATATTTAAAAGCATAGTTAGTATTAAAAATATCTGTAAAGTTTTTGGACTACATTACTAGTCCATATAAAACGTTATTATTGACTTGTGAAATAAATATAAGCATATATAACTCTATTATTGCTTGAACATTTAAAATTCTATGCTGATGGCAAGTAATTGGCCTTTAAAATATTCCAATAAGCTACATAAGTGTTAGTATTTCTGTTATACAAGGGAGGCAGGTGGTGCTTGGAGTTGCCATAATTTAAGCAAAGACCTTTACAATGTCAGCAGCAAGGCTTTATTTGAAACCTTATGCACTTTTGAACTCCAGCTTTAAACAACTTTATGCCCCATAGCAAAAAAAATATAAAAAAAACCCTTCTCTGTGCCACTTGCTATGTGTCTCCCTCCCCTATTCTCCTACTTCTCATGTCTCTTTCCCTGGGTACCTTTCCTTACATCCCCTCTCACAACTGCTGTGAGATGCCTCACCACAGAAAACTGAAGTTGTTTTGTCAGAGTATAATCAGTTCTTCACTGAAACAATGTCTCCACACGAGTGAAAGTTTGTTCCATTATAATTCTGCTTATTTTTGCTAGAGGAGAATCTTCCCCAGTGTGTTTTGTCTTCTTGCTTGTTTAACATATGGCAAAAAAATCACTATGCAGACTGTAATTTAGTAACTCCAAAAACATTTTCTTCCAACATCCTGAACTTTTTGGCTCAGTGCTAAGTCCTTCGGTGCAAGAGGCTAAGATACACTCGGGATTAATTTGGCCAAATAATTTCTCATGTTTACTTGGAAAATCACGACCAAGATGAAATTTGATTAAAAAAATGAAGAAAACATTTTTGACAAAATATGATTCTAAAATGTGTTTTGCATTTTCTGCTCATCTCTGAAATTTAGAAAAAGAAAATTCTGACTGCAAACAGAAACAAAATCCATCCTCAGTCTAATTACTAAACTGATGAGATATCTGATGTGATCTTATCTGCATTGGTTGTTCATGACTGGATCCTAAAGTGAATACTGCCAGTGATGCACAGTTCCATTTGCTAAATAAAAAAAGCAGCCATGAAGTCAGCCTAGGGGTTAATTTCTGATTTGGAAATAAATGGCTGGGTACAGTACAAAATATTGATGCCAAGGAGCTGGGTTCTTGAGCTCCCTCTAAGCCCACACAGGGTCAGAGGGATAGGGGACAGAAGTCTTAGGCTGGACTTCTCCAGTTCCACAGCCATTGGCTTGGTCTGTGAAGGGATCCTGCATGGGTGAGCCTTTGTCCCAGACTCATCTGCCATGTTTCCAGATGAGCAAATCTACCACCGCAGTGTGACCCTTCCGAGTTGTGTTCATTTTAGGGATGGGTTACTCTATTCTAGGTCTTGTGTCCTAGCACTCAGCATCTCTCCTGAAGAAATACAGACATGCCACATCACCTTGCCAGAAATTCCTGCCAAATTCATGAAGAACCTGTCTAAAACAGATACACGGCTTGAGACCTGAGCTGGCTGCGTTTGTCTAAACTTACTCAACATCTTGATTTGACCTGAATGGTCACCAATGCAGCTTGGATGTTAAGTGATCTGAATTTGATATTGGACAGATATGTATTGTACCATGATTCGGCCTAGCAAATAAGAATTGTCAGGGCAAAAAAAGAGTGCAAGATCCCCACTTTAGAGGCTAAGAGTTTTGATCAGGTCTACACCCATTTTCATGATTTTTTTCCAGCCCAGAAGCTGCCCTGAGGCAAGTATTCCTTGTTTCTCAGTAAAGTGCTCTTGCTTCAATGTTAACAGAAACATTACAAGTTTCTTTCTAGTGCCACTTGGCAGTGATTTTTAAAAACAAGCTGTAGGCACAAGCAGCAATGGTGCTAATTTATTCCAATCAACAGTGTGTTTGGAGAGGTGAAACTAAGCTGAACCTCCATCCACTTCTCCAACAATTAATAGCAATTATGCAGCCAACTTCCCCCATCCAGTGCATTACCAGTTGTAAAACTGGCCTAAAATGCTGTATGACTGAGATGGGATTGAGTATTTCTCTGATGTCATTACATACATGGGTTTTTGCTGGTTTTGTAGTTTTCAGACATTAAGTGTCTCCTGAGGCACCCTTTGCTTTAAACATCAGCTAGTCATTCTACTTTAAAAGCCTGTGAATGTGCAGATTTACAGGCCATGGTGTCCCCCACCTCTGCCAGCTTTGCTCTCACTTTTGAAACTGGTCTGTGCTTCTCCCTGATATCCAGCTGGTCTCCAATGCCTCTCTTGCTTCTTTCTCCTCGCTGGGGAGCAACTCATCTGAGACTGCATGAGGCCAGTGTTATGACTGCTTTTCTGTCACCCCATGTCACTCTCTGTGGGCGTTACAGCAAGCTACACCTGTCCCTCAAGCTCACAGGTATCCTTTAGCCTTCAGAGAAGTGACTTGGATCTAAAGCGTCTGTAGGAAGGATGACTGGTCCGATGAGCAGCGCAGTGTGGTGCAGATCACAGCTATATGGTCTTTTAAAATTAGCAGAGCTCGTTGCCAACATCCCCAATAGTTTTGGAGGCTGAAGTGAATTAAGGGGAGTGAAGGAGGATGGTCAGTGTCCTAGACAAAATCTGTGAGGTAATGAGACACTCAAAAAGCAGAGCTTATGTCAAATGCAGAGGGGTCTGTTAAAGTCTTTTGCATTGAGATATGGAGATCTTCAGGACAACTGTAGCTGGAGAGTAGCCTAAGTGTCATTCATTGCATTCCAAATGCAACTGTTGGTTCAACTGCTCCACAGTTTGTGGTGTTGATAGATGAAAAAAAGCATGGAGAATATTAATATATACTTTATCTAGAGAAAGCTTGCCCCCTCCAGCTAGAAGAATAGGACTTTGTAATTCTGTGTGAATGAAGATATGGTGTCAAGGTGCTGCCTAAAACCCAGAGAAACAGCTTGTCTACTTTCCTTTTCTTGCACATCAGCCATCTTCCTTTTTTATTATTTTTTTTTTAATAACACCGCATTTATTTCAAAAATACAAAAGCACCTTCTTGAATATGTTGTTTCTTCAGCTTCACACCCCTGACACAAGCACTGGGATTGCATCCCTTCCTTCTTTGCTTTGCTGGGGAGATCCTGCAACGGAGTCATGATATTTATGAGCAAGGAGAAAGAAGGAAAGTGAGAGCAACAGGACACTTAATTCCAGATATTACAAAGTACACTTTGGACAGGCTGGTAAAAATGTAAAATTTTAGAGGAGTGATCTTCAGTTTTGGATAGGCACAGCCTACAGTTAATCCCCTCAGGATCTAAAGATACTCCTCTGTTCTGTGTATGCTCAATGTTACTTAACCCATCGAACAACTGTGTGTACACCATTAAATGATGTATACGTTCTATCAAATACATTATAATGCCTTGATTTTGTAACCCCAAACAAATCCATACGGTGTGTGGTGTTACACTGGTTTGATCAGATCTGCAGGATGCTTTGAAGATGAAGACTGCTAAATATAATTACTATTATTACTATCATGTGAAAATCCACACTGTGTATTTAGCTCGACAGAAGGAGGGAGAGCTCCACATTTTTATCATTTTAAAAATATGGAAGTGCAAGCTTAAGAGCATTGAGGTTAAAAGTAGTCAAAGACGGTGTATATTAAATGGACATATCCAGCAGAAAGCAGGGAAGGGACCTGGGATCACAAACACAATAAACAGAGCCACAAAACTGTCAACAAAATGTATTTCTGCAGTCAAACAGGAAAGTGCCAGAAAGCATGTACGGGGACACAGAAAATAAGACAGAGGAAATAATTCCAGACACATACATGTGGCATTACAGTCTAAAAAGTGGGACACTCATATCCAATTTTACACCCTATATTACAGAGGCATTTACATATTACAAAAAAAAGGCACAGAAGCCTAGCAAAAGGAAAAGTCTAGAAGTGCTGAAATAGTGGCTGTACTAGACTTGCAGTCTCTGGAGAGAAAGTGAGTAAAAGCAACATAGGATTCAGCCCATTACCTCTTTTCTGATTTGTGAATTTAAGCACACCAGAGGCATGGTCAGTATTTTGTAGATTTTTTTTTAATGTATTGTTGTATTTAGGGGACAAATTATGGCTTCAGTGTATGGCAGTCTTCTATCATCTATTTTGAGGTATTACTGATTTTAGAATATTTTAAGTGTAACCCACCAACAAAATTTTGTGGCTGATGTTAATACTTAGAGCAGATATTAACAAAACAAAAAAAATTTCAACGTTTTAAATAAACTGTCTTTATTTAAACAACTAAAATGTTGAAAAATGTTATGGTATCTTTTCCCCCTCAAAAGTCTTAATGTCTCTGTTATGTGTTGAAAGAGAGTAACACCCTAAACACACTTATTTTTTGTGCTCTTTCACACTTATTCTTCCCCATCATTGTCAGAATAATATAATGCTGGCTCACATCTAGAAAATTTAAATATGTGTACATCTAGAATTGCTTATAAATATGATCATCCTTTCTTTGTCTTGCTAAATAAAGAGCAGACTTTGTGCTCTGATAATTTGCTTCAGATATTCTGTGTTCTCTTTGCACCCACTTATATAAAAAATCTCTCATTTCTTTGATTTGAGCAATAAAACTATAAAAGCTACCAAAAAGTCGTCCCTGTTTGGACTGTTCTTGCTTCTCTACAGTCCCTGACGATGTACAGGAGTCGTGCAGAATGATAAACCTGCAAGTACATCACTGCGGCATTTTCAAAGATATAAATTTATCTACGGCTTTACCAATGTGTATCTTTACTTACCTATGTTATAAACAAAGTATATATACTGAAGCTGCAGGACTTGTAGAAGAAATGCCAGTCATCATATTCATTTGGTGCCATCTTTCATTTGGAAAGACTTTTATTGTTCCCTTGTGTCCATGCACCACTTTATGAAGCTATAGATCACTTTCATGGTCCTGAATCATGTTTAGTCATTTCTTACAAATCAAGTTAGTAATAACTATAAAGCCCCATCATTTAGTGTCCATCTCAGTTCACTCATTTCGGACTGCTACCGGCCTCTGAGTTAATTATGGAACGTGTTAAATCTTTATTGCTCCATTTATGCTGTAGCAGGGAAGGTAAGGCTATGGGGAAATCTGCCTTTCTCCAGCTGAATTTAAAGCTGTAGCACTACAGCTGAATATGAATTCTGTAAGTATGAACTCCATATGCATAGCTCCATCCCCCTGAGATCTCAGAGATTTTTAGTTCTGGACAAACTGCCTGTCCACTAGCCACATAGTCTCGGGATGCTTGTAAACCTGTTGAGTTTCCTCATCAAATGTTCCTTTGAGATGACCTTGTTCACCCCAGTTCCACCCTGTCGTTTTCTGTTACTGGGCAATACTTCATCCCTTCTCTCACTTCTTGTACTGACCCCATGCCACCATCCCCTGCATAGCCTTACCTCTATACTTCCACACCAAAGCCACAGTGGCTATGAAGAGGCTTTAGGCGTGACCTTAGGTCTGGCTTTACATAGATACATGCTAGATAATATTACCCATGCCCTTGTTTTCAACACATACAGGTCTGCCTTCCCTCCCCTCACGCCACCAAAACACATCTGCCTGAATCGCTGCTTGCAGAGAGCTATTATTAAACTTGTTTTGTTTGAAGGGTAGAATTTAATTGCCATAGAATTCAGCTACTATTTATCTGCTAAAATAAAACTGCTTAAAATAAGCTATGCATAAAATTTAAAATCAGTTTATCAGGGAATGCGACAAATGTTATTCTAGTTTCCTGTTCAGCAGCAAAATTTTAAGGCTAAAAATCTGATACTGACTGTGACTTTAGCTATGGTTATGTTGGTCAACGAAAGAAAATTCCAATGTGCTTGGTAGGTAGGAAGTCAGAATATGGGACACAGCTTTTCCTCACATGTAGACTAAAAGATTTCCTCTTGCTCTAAATTAATTAAAATGAATATCTAATAAGTATTGTTCTGTAAATGCTTCATTGTCAAAATAGAAGCTGTTTTAAATAAGATGGAACTGAACTTCAGAGACAGCCTTTGGGTAGCCAGCTGTCTGCTTATGTCAGCATTTGACTTTGCCGTCACTCTGTGCTTTTGTATACAAGCTCAGCTTTCTTTAAACACTGCGGTCAATTTAATCTTGGCTGAAAACACAACCACCAGGTCCATGATGACTGTTTGAGTTGGCTGCAGGGAAGAAGTCAGTTTCTGGCTAGGTAGCATTGACAGGGGGAAGATTATCCTCCATGTGTGAGGGTGTTCCCTGTGTATTCTAGGCATGATCATTTAAAAAATTTCATGACTATGTAACGATTGCTAGTTAAGAATGTCCTGGCCATTTCCAAAGGGAAATGTGGATTTTGGAAGATGATCTTATTTTGATTCCATGGGTTTTGAATATATCTCCTGACAAAAAAGTGGGAGCTCCTTGCTGAATCTTGGAAAAGGGTGAAATTAAATATCCAGTTCAGGGCTGGACTATCATAAATTTTTCTGCCATTTTGATGGATAAACTGATGTTTCATATATTTAGGCCATGGAAAAAGACCAGAAACTGCCTGTAGAGGCACAGGCAGAAGCTCCTGCTGCTCCTATGACTCTGTCGTTGTCAGCAGTAAATCATAAGTCCAGTAAGGAAGCAAAGCATCACTAGTACATATATTCAGTATTCCTGCTATGTAATTAATTCCCCTGGGCAAAATTGACCTAACCCAAAACAAGCTGAAAATGGAGATAGATAAAGGTTGAAAAAACAAAAAAAAAAAGCCTTGTTACAATCTTCATTTCACTGTTAAAAGAATTAATACTAATATTAATACTACCTACTAATAAACACAACTGTTGAGACAAGGTCTTAAGTTCAGCCTTCGCGTCATGCACAGCCCGAAGCACATCCATAGCAGATCTATGGTATCTTATAGTATAAAACTTGACATATTTAGCTACCCATGCCCAAGTATTCTGTCTGCATTCTGTTGTCACATTTTCTCATCTCAACATATCGCCAGGAGCAATATTGGTAGATTAGTTTACAAATGAATGCAGTAGATTGATATAGTTGCTTGTTTTGTCCCAGTTCTGAGCATTATTGTACCAATTTATTGTTCAATAAGGAAAAATTACAGTTCATACCAGGATTTTATAGAGTTTCTTCCAAGCTAATTCAATACTTTTCTCATGCTGGATTGGAGTTTGTAAAGGCTATTGATCTTGAATGATTTTTTTCTCTTCTAGATTCTCTTTACAGTGTTTTCCCTTTCCAGCATTAGTAGATGTTTTTTCAAAGGTGTCAAGGGACCTTACCACACCTTTTACAAAGAGGTCACAAATTGGATTTCTTCCCTATAAAAAAACAATAGAAAGCAAGTCTAAGTTTTGGACTAAAGGAGAAGCAAACAAAGAAATAATAAAAAATGTTAGCAAAACAAACAAAATAAAAACAAAATAACAAGAAAAACAGAAATAAAAAAACCTCTCATTCCTGATTTACTGTGATTCGTTGTTACAAGCAACTCATTTGGAATCATCCAACTCAGCTGATGAAAAACTTCTATTCAGCCTTTTCCACCCCACCAAGATATCTGTATATGTAACAGGTATTAATCTATGGGTCACGTACCAAAAAGAAAACCAATTTAGAACACTTGTTTGGAAGACTGACTCTACTCTCAGTTAAAAATAGTGGAGTCTAAAAGTCAAGAAATCATTGCTGAAGAAGTTCAGATGTACACACCATCTAATGTTGCTATAAAAAGCTAGCAGTCCTGGAACTTTCTCATTTTGCTTTCAGAACAGTTTGGAAAAGAAACATTGCTTGTATGATTTCTTCAGAAATATGAAGTAGATTTTTTCTCCTTGAGGGAGAGAAATGATAGGGCGCTAGGGAGGAAGAAGGGAGAGAAAAAGGATACCTGTCCTCCTACTCTTCTTGTTTCTCTTATTTCTCTTCTTGGAAAAAAAAATAAATCAGTCTTCTCTTTCCTAAAGTCTAAACCAGTTACTTAGATGTCAGTAACTTGAAGACAAATAAAATGAGACAGAAAAATAGACCTGAATTATGAAGTCTCAGAAGAGCATGAACAGAACGGATAAACAATGTTTGAAAGCAGTGATTAGTGATAAGTCATGGTTCAATGTTATCACTAAGACTTTCTCGGAGATATATTTTCTTTACACTTATTTCAACAGATGCGTAACTATTCAACTATCTGTATAATACTGAAGTTTTGCTTTTCACCTTCCTGAGATCAAGTAAGTATTTACATAATTCTGAAAAACATAAAGAACAGATTTATTTTGTACACAGTACTGTAGATTCTTTATCCAAAGAACCTCAAATCTTTCATTAAAACAGCATACAGCTGAGCATTAGGTTTGAACACACTGCACTAAAACAGCATGTACTGAACACATCAGTCAATCTAAGGTAATGGATTAAGTCTTTCTTCTGAAAGACATCACTGAATAAAAGCTAAACCACAAGAAATGTATTTAACTCATGTAAAAACTGCTTCTAAATGGGTCAAAACCTGATCTGGCATAACCAAAAAAGGTCCCAGTTGTAAAGGATACAAGCTCATGTGTTTGGATGACACAAAATGAAGCTTTGGAAGAGCACAGCAAGTGACCACAATTCCAAAATGAACAAAGATGGCGCAGATAATGTCCACTGTCTGAAGCCCTGTATATACTATAATAAGACTCAAATTATTCAGTAGGTTGTAGACCTTTTAAACTTGCGTCAGATCTCAGAGACAAGATTGGCTTAATATACATGAGTTTTTAATCCTGTGTGGAGCAAAGCTAATCTGCCTAAATATCAAGACTGATCTCCTGGCATCTTCAGCCAACACATAGTCAAAACCTGAGGCAGCCTGGAATATGGTAGGGAGAATATGGAAATGATGCCGTACCCTTCTGAACTTCACATACAATTTCTATAGTAGTTCTGGTATTGCTTGTGCAGTGAAATATTTAGATGTTGAATTTCCTAGATTACTGGGGGGAAAGGTTTATTGCAAGTGCAAGCTGAAAGAACTATATTTCAATCTCTCATTAAGCCTTTTATAAGATAATAGGTTCCCAACTTTCATACCACTGCTAATATTTCTCTAGTATAAGAGTCATTTTTAGAAATTATTTTCCCTGTATCTAATCATACTTGAAACTGGCAAATCCATGTCTAAAATACCGTACCCAGCTTTGAGTCTCCATGTCCAAGGTGTATTCGAGAGGCTGAGGAATCTGGGACTTCACCTAGCAAAGAAAAACTAAAGGGAAATATTTGTTTTTTACAAACTCTTTCCTTTTTTTTTTTTTTTTAACTAAGAGCATCCTTCACTACTCAGTCATATTATTTGGACATATATATATGTGTTTTCAATTTTATTTACAGTTATCTGTTAGCAAATAATTTCAGGAGGTGGTTGTCTCCTGTCCTTACTAAAACTTGAACACCATTTATCATCTTGATTTTTAGTTAAAATTTTTCAGTCACTATGGCTCAGTAGCAATAAAGTACAAAATTGCAGTGATATCAGTGTTGATTTAATTTATATAGGGAAGAAATAATTTATATTTACAAGCGCACTATCTTAGCAGTATGTAGTATGAAAGCAATTTCAATTTACTTCTCAGGCAAATGTGCACAAGAAAGTAGTCTGTGGATACAAAAGAGATGGCTAAAGTCTGAGGAAGATAATGAGAAATTTTGATGTATATGTCATTCTGTCAGCCATTGCAGAACTATTGCCTATTCCAACATTTTTTTAGTTTCCCGATTAAGTTATGGCTCCCTGTAGAGATGAAGTCTATTGGTAATAAACCTGTTTTCTTTAGCAGCATTTCACAGACCCCTAAGAAGTAATCCAGCAACCCGAGGGAGCTGCCTAATGTAATGTTGGAATAGGTCTATGCGCTTGAAGACATGTATGAAAAATTTATTCTGTAAATACAAAAAGGTACCCTGACTTCACATGACATCTGGAAAAATAGCCAATTGATCCATGATTATTTTCGAATGCCGCTGCAATGAAAGTTAAGAAATTAAAATTACGTGTAAATAATACACGTTTGTGATAGGACTGTACTTATAAAGACAATGGTGAGAAAATTAAATTGGCACATTCTATTTCTTGCCTATTAAATCTCAGGCCAAAGTATATATAGGTCTGTAAATACAAGCATAAGACATTCTGTAATTCAGGGGTTTTAAGTTTGCCAATATTATTCTTATCATTATTATTATTAAGATTTAGAACTTACATATACTAAATCCTTCTGAACTTTCTGGTTGTTTTGATGCCTGTAGTGCAACACATATGGATGACAGCTAGTGAAATTCTTTTATTCAGTTTGTAAATATATCTTGATATGATCTAATAGAAAATTGCTGGAGAGATGGAGAGAAAAATATTGTTTTATCTCAAATCATTTATTGAAAAATAATGAAAGAAAGACACAAGAAGAGCAGATAATAACAAAGAACTTGCCAAAATTTTATGAGAAATATGAAAGATGAACAGTACTGAATTGCTCTAGCCAGACACAAAAACTTCAGTGTCTTTCTGTCTATGAGAAACAGATCCAAGACTAGCACAAATGGGTTTCTTGAGTCAGAATGTTTGGGCCAACTCAGCTACATAATGTGAAAGCAATTAATTTATATAGTAATCTTTGGAATAAAAGCAAATGGAAAGGAACTGTTAATTCTTGTCAGTATCAATTATGTTGAAAATACCACCATTTTCTCTTTCTAGCTATGAGAACATAATCCATACTAAAGTATATGTTAGCTTAAGCTGAATGGGGAATTATTAGGCTTCATGTAAGTAGTCTATAAAATCAGTATTACTTTGTTACTGGAAGATTATGCAGTCTGATTAATGGAAACGGCCCAACTTGACTAAACACTGTATTTTATTGGTTCTTTAGTTAACAGTCAGCAGTGGACAGTCATCTGGACTACATTTGAAATACAGCTGAATGGAACCCTAGCTAAATAAAAACCCACAGGCTAAAAAGTAAATGTTGCAAAGCAGGGCACAGAGCAGATAGTGCACTCAGCACCCACTGACTGTTTTATAAATCAAATAATGCCTGAAAATAAAAACAAACCAAAAATGCATTTCCTGTTCCTCAAAAATGGAAATATTTGCTCCGACTCTCTGAGCTCCAACATTTCTTTTCTGTGATGGGTACATCTTTTATCATTTGTGGGCACCTATATGTTCTACTGCCATTCTACTTCCTCTAATAGAGAATAATCTCATATATTTTTCTAGAGGTCCAAAAAATCTCTGAAAATCTACTTAGCCTGCAACTCCATTGGACCCAAAGAGACAGGATGGAAATATCATATGGAGCGTAGAAGAAGACTAGGACTCAGGCAGAAGGTAATAAAGCTGTAGTACATTTCATGTACAACATTACATGTTGTAGCACATCATAAACAGGACTTTTTGATCAGCAGATGTGTTAGATCTGCATTGCAACTTGCAAGCATGGTGGGGGGGGTGTTTTGTTCTTTTTTCTTTTTTTTTTTTTTCTTTTTTCTTTTTGCCACTCTTTCTGAGCTGGGGCATCCCTAGCCTGGCTCGTTTCACTTGTAGATCTCCACATGGCTCAACACTGTTCTAGCTCTCTGCCTCACAATTTAGACATGAATGAGCTGACATCCAGCCCAAGCACATCCATATTGATTAGACCAGGCATCTGTGTAATACTCCTAACTGTATACATCCCACGCATCCTGTGCAGTTACACATGGAGAGTGGAACATGCAGCGCACAAGGCCAAAGAGTTCAACCTGACCCTGTGGTCAATAGCATCACATTCCTGCTTTCCCTCACAACAGATTCTCTGTGGTTTTGAACCATTCAGAGCCCTCCAGAAAGCAGAATGCTGTGTAGCTGTGTTCCTCCTTGCACAGCCTGAAACCTTTCATGCTCTTGCAGCCTGTGCACCAGTAGCATTGTGAATGCACAGTGAGTTGTATTGCATCTTCCAAACGTGAAAGATTGTCCTGAGTATTTTACCAACCACGCTTTCCCGCCTCCTAGCACTAAAGATGTAAAAGTTTAACTTCAAAATTATCAGCTCTGGAGAATAACAGGCAGGTTTTTCAGGTCTGCTGGTTGCTTTTTTTTCTTTCAAAAGTTTGTGCACATCCTTTGGCAGTTTAGGCTTTGCACAACCTTGATAAATATTCATCTGTGGCAAACAGCCTCTTAACGTGACAGTAATGTTGACCTTGAACAAATTCCTCTCCAAGAATGCACATTGCAGAAGTTCTCATGGAAATGAAAGAAATAATTAAGTTTTACATTGTTTTCAACTGCCTCACACCTGCTATTGGGTCTAGTAAAACAGATGAAAAACACTGTAAGATACAGCAGGAGAGACCTTAGGTCAGAGCTGCAAAAACAACTGATATTTGCTTGTTTTTCATAAAAAAATTTATCATTTCCTCCATTGAAGACTGTTGATAAGCACCCCAGGGGCTTTTGGTTGTATTCCAGGTAAAATTAATCTTTCTGAATGATGTCATATAAAAAAAATTAGTGTCCCTCATTGTTGATTTGCATATGAAAGCTAATTGGATGTGGCTTGGGTTTTTTCTCAACTTTTTTTGTCAAGAGAATTTATTAGATAAATATGGTAGAGTTTCCTTACATTTATGTGTATTCTTTCTAAAAAGAACAGAATGGTTGATTAAAGTATTTAAGAAAAAAAAGCAATATGGACTTTAATCATATTAGAAGTAAACAGAGGTGAGAAATCATCATGATATTTCTTTTCAAATCTATCATAATCAAATACGAATACAAATGAAGCAACAAGTTAAACATTCTGTATCTGTTGTCCTCATAAGAATTGCTTTCTATACCTCAGGGTGTATGTGTAGAAGTCAGCAAAGTCACTTTAGGTCAGCAATGGAGAAATAGAAACATTCTGGGATATTTCTCTACTTTTTCTGCAAATATTAATTCACATTCTTAGTGATCGTGCTGGTGGATTCTGGTTCCAGTTATCTTCTTTTAGAAGGACATAAAACATGAAAAATCATAAAACAAGGATTGCTTTAAAAAATATTCTCACGACATGAATCTCAAATATAGAAAACATTTTAGAGAAAATACTTTGTGGCATGTGCCACCTCTTCGAAGTTTCTCAAAGAGTGTGTTTAGCGTATGTTTATGGGATTAAATGTTAGAGTTTGAGAAAGTTAAAACATCTATCTTTCAATGAGGCTCTAATGTTATTATACAATTTGTTTACGAAGGCAGTTACATTATCAGAGTCATATATCTCTTCTTTTAATTCTTCCTTTAAGTCTCATGTAAATTTCCATCCCAGCTGTGTACAAGGGAAAATCTCCACATTTCCTTGAAAGCAGCCACTTTGATCAAAGTCACCTAAGGGTCATTTGTGCTTTTAAAGGTAATAATACACATATTTAATTTAAGACATTTTAATATAAAGCTCTAAGTGAGAAAAACAAAAGTGCAAATAAGTTACTTGTCTCTTTGTATAGTATACTTGTCTCTTTTCTGGTCATGTATGAAGGATAACATATCACTACAGTTACATATCACTAGCTGGATTTAATCCACATTATGTCACAGTTCAAGAGTCTCAGCCAGAGTTATTCAGCTGCTTTAGGAAGCTTTGGGATGGTCATTTGCAAGAAATTGTAAACTGAAACAATGCTGCTGAGGTACTGGAAAACAATTTGTTTATAGTTTAAAAGTGGTATATGTAAAGGTGATTCATTTGGTCTGCTCACATCATTTAATGCAGTTGACCTCCAGCTTCTGGAGGAGATAGAGGGGTTGGGATTTTTTTTCAGAAATTCCTGACTCGGGTAGGGTTATACTATATAATTCTGGTGGCTGGTAGTTAAGCACATATTTTATTATTCCCCAGGGATTTGTTGCTTTCATTCTTTCATCCAGTTTTTAATCTCAGGAAAGGTAATATTAATAACTTCTGACTCAGCATCTTATTAACATAATGTCTGTGCACCTTGTTTAAGCATGAATGAGGTGGCATTTTTCTCACCCCTTTAAAATTATGCAACCAGGAAAATAAATTCTTTATTTAATATATGAGACAATATCATGACATAATTAAATGGTATGGAAGAACCAAAAGCCACAAGAATGCAACAACTGTGGATGTGTTTTTAATCAGTAAGTTACGTTGTCTTTCACTTCAACAGTCAAAAAGATTTTAATTCATAACCACTTTTGCGGCTGTATCTACTGATAGACATTGTAACTATCATCACATCTACCAATCTGCTAGTTGCAAATTCAAAGGCTCTCAACTGGTAGCAACTGGTATGACTTTAATTTCTACTCATGTTGGTTATAATTATTACTTTGTCAAAAAATAAATATGATCTTTTATTTCTTTAACAGTTTTAAAGTTATATACAAATCAAACATTCCTCTGCTCTTTCACTTTGAATAGTAAGGTCTCGAAGCCAATGGACCATTTCTCCTTTATATATTGTACAGCATTTTCAATTTTACAGTCAATCCCTGGACTGATATTCAGAATTTGGTCTCTGGGCTCCTGCATTAAGCCTTGGTTTTGGGTCTTTTTCGCTTTCTAAATTAGCTGAATAACACTGGTGACCAGCTGCAAAGACAGACATGGTTCAACATATGGCCACTTCATTGGCAAATCCTTGAAGCACCTCTGGGCAAGTATTGTACTTTCATTGTCACTAGCATCCACTTACTTTTGCGATGATTACCTATGTCTTGTATCTCAGTGTTTGGAAATCTGAAGGAACATATGCTGAGGGAAATAAAATTTCTTTGTTTTATTTCTCCCTCAGTACTCCGTACTGGTATTCGGAATTAAATCCAGCTAAGAACTGCATAGCAGTATTTATATACAGAATGTAAGGAGAATCACTTGTCTCAAGACACCAAGAAAAACTGGAATGAAAAATATAAGAGTAAAAAGTGTGCAAAAGTACAAAGAAGGATATTTCCCTTCTCTCACTTCTTCAGAGTGTACCAGTTCTGGAGACTGTGATGAGGTTTGAATGTCCAAATCCCCTCCAGGAAAGAGAGAATCTGAGTAGTTATTTCCTGCATCCCAGATGCTCCAGTCATGAGGCTGTGGGGAAAAGGGGAACCATTACCATTGTGTTAAATATGCCTTAAATTTGCCAATTGAACAAGTCATGGAAAGCAAACTACACAAGACAACTGCTGGTTTGTGTCTCTGCAAGTTGACTTCAGAGGGAATTAAAGCTGGAAACATTGTGAAAAAAAACAAAGCACCCCAAACAACAACCAAGATTTGAATTAAAAAGTGTTATTTCATTCAAGGCAGAATGGATGGACCAGACTTTTAAAGGTTCACCTAACTTCTGCTGTCTCAGACAAGTTTAGAAGCAAAACGTTCTGATCTCCAGGCAGGTTGGGGGCTGTTATGGGAACTTTTAAAGCTTTAGGTTCACAGCCCTAACACAACATGGTAAAGAGTCTTTGGGGTATCATTATCTGCTTATATTAGCAGTGAAGGCTAAGAGTCAGTTCCTCTGAGCAGCTATCCAGGCTAAGGTTAATGTTCAGGAACATCAAACAAAACTACTACGATGAGGAGAGGGGCGGGGTGGGGCGGAGTGGGGC